>BGPR01002057.1:168085-199668 GCA_013235015.1 Araneus ventricosus
TTGGAATGTTGAATAGTTCAAGATATTTTCAAGCTAAAATATTTCGTCCGTAAATGATAGAGACATATGTCGCGCTATAGCACACCAAAAGCATATTTAATCATTCAATTCTTCAGCATTTTTTTATTATCCACTCGATTCCGGACAGTTTGAATATTTGTACTTCTCTGTACAAAGTGAAAGTTAACCTTTCAGCGGGAGCGCCTGCCAAAATTTTACGACAAATGGGATTTTTCAAACCCTGTTTTCATATTCGGAGTCAGAACTTCTCTGTAAGTCATTGCTATTCCTTCATGCAACCTCTATCCTCAGGATTAAATGGGTTTATCCCAGTTTCAAAGTGTTTTTATACTGTTTTATGCTTCTGTCGTAAATTTTATGTAGCGCGCCCGCTCTTGTAACTTGATAATTTTTTTCACGTTCTAACGTTTCAGTTTGTTAATTATAAAAGCAGCGCGGATTAGGGCGATTTAATATTTAATTTTACATTATCAAAGATATTTAATATATAATAAGCCTGCCAATAATCCACCAAACCGAAATATTTTTCTTGAAAAAACACCTCAATACTCCAGCCCAAAAATTCTGTTCTTCGCCATATGCCTTACCTTGTCTTTAAGTCTAAATTATATATCACAACCTGAAAAAGCAAGTGAACAGCGACCAGAAGTAAGAAGAAGAGCTTGTGGTTTTTGTTTGAAAGAATGAAAACGATCTTCAAAATCCATGAAATGCAGTAGGTGCAATATATAGCGTACTTGTAAGCATCACTCTCTAGCTAAAGCTCAATGTTTACTTTGCAAGGACAAAGATTTGAAACTAAGAAGAAAGACTTTGTTGTACAATCTTAGTTTGCATTATAATTTTATGCCTTTTTGTAAAATAATATTATTAAATCTCATTACATTCTCTAATTTCAGTATAATTTTAGATTTTGCAAATAATATTAAAATTAATTTTCACGCTTGAAGAAAAGATTTGCTTTGGTGACGTATCCCTTATTAGTATTATGAAATAATTTGCAGCTGCCATAGTAAAAATGAAGAAAATTATTGTGTCGTAAAAAGTACGACACGTGCCCGCTGGTGTGAAATATTTTAGCGCGCCCGCTGGAAGGTTAACTGTTTGCGAAAATAAAAATAAAGACAGAGGGCAAAGTGAGAACACAATCTGACGTTGAACAAGGCAGCATCACCAAATTAAACAGATCCAACTTGGTCTTTCAGGTCGAGGAAAAGTCCATTGACACTGGTGCGGAAACGATTATCTAAATCAAGCCACCAGTTTGGTTTTCGAAATTTGAATTTATTCCACTATTTTATTTTAATGATGTGGGTTATCGAAGGGATTACTTTTCGATCCTTCTTGCATAAGTTTTGTAATTCTTAATTGTTTAACTATTATTTATCCCTTTTCTTTAATTTGGTACATGCTTGATACAAAAGTCAAAAGTTTCTCTTTATTAAAGTGTAAGGTAAAAACAAAATATATGCAAATATATAGAAAAGCTATTCCTTTCTAATTGGGTTACAGTCGTATAATGTTCTAGAAGTGCATGCCTTTCATTTTAAAATATTTACATATATTTACATTTTAGTTGCAAAAAAATGTAATAAGTAAGAATTTTTATTTTATAAATAATTTTTAGAAATTCAGCAGAAGCCTATTTATTTGAAGTTACGTACTGTTAGAAAACACATTATTTAAAGACAGATCAGGGATTTTATGATTCGCAAAATTTCTTAAAGCAATATATAAAAAATGTATTAAAGATAACAAATTTATAGAACTGCAAAGAAAAGAATAAATATGGCAAATTTGGAAAATACAGGAAAGGGAGAATACCGGATGTAAAACAGGTTAATTGTGGTAAAATTTCCGAAATTATAGTTTAAAATATCTTAGAGTTATTTTCATCTTTGTTTCATTATTTTCATCAATTGTTTGTTTTCTGTCGAAAAGGACACTCTTAGATATTGTTCTATGCCCGGATTTTACATTTCAACATGTTTTATTTTGTCTTCTTTTAAATATTTATCTTATGATTATTATGATTATTCCCTTTATAAAACCTGAAGGAAAACAAATTTTTGGGAAATGTAACAATATAACATACTCCATCTATTGGGTGGCCAAGTGGATGGGTTTGTGTGAACAGAAATTTAACAACTCAAAACTATATTGTTGAAGGTGAGAGATGATGTTATGTCAATTTTCAAGTATTTTGTAACTTATATGCCTACATCTAGGTCAAATTAACTTCACAGGATTGATAGAGGCGAGATTTATTTATATAGTTGCTGAGGTAGTCGGTGCATAAAATTATTGACACTCAAGTGCTACATGTTATCTAGTACGATATTACCCTACTCTGCTTCTCAATCTATCATACCTGTATTCCACATAAATCAGAAGTACTCCATTGTGTGTAACTGGTGACGAAGTCGCAGCAAGACTACTCGATAACAAGATAACAAATTTAATTAAACAACAACTGAATTAAAATTCTAAATCATAAAATCATTATACAGCTAGCTATCAAAATGATACAAAAGAGGAAGAGCAGAGAGTGAACAGTAGCAATCAGTCCTTAAATACTGTAACAGGCTCTTTGCTATTGGTCGATGGGTGACATCACAAAGAGGGAGGATCCGATCTGCATGCAATCACAATTCAGGATATTGCCAGATGACGCGATGATGCCACAATTTCAAGACTTTCTCGGTAAGCTCGCATTGTTTTTTTTTGCGTTGATATTTATGTTTTCACCTTAAAAGATGTAACCAGCAAAAATTTTATTTACAATTAACCCGTATAAAAACCTGGTAAACAGATTATGGAAATTAAAATATTATTAAGAAAGCTTGTTAACATAAGGGGTAGTGAAAACTGTTGAGAATTTCACATGTATAGAAAATAGAACAGAAATATGCTATTGCCCGCAGGTAACACTCAAATGCAACTGGAATTTGTGGCAGTGTGACAAAAATTTGTAAATGGAAACAGATATTTATGTGAATATCATTATATTATTTCATGTATAAATCTTCCATTATTTTAAAACAGTTCAATACATTTGAAGTTTAGAGGCTAAAACACCATCAGTATCAATGAGAGAGCAACAGCAAAAAACATTATGCTTCTGCTTCCAATTTTCTGGTTGGTTTGACCAGTGTCCAGTATCCCCAAGTGGTGTGTCTGGAAATGGGAAATTTTCCGGTGGAAAATTCTTCTTTTCCCTCCACTTCTGATTCTTGCCAATAAATTGATCATTCGCTGGGGGAAGAATGCAGAAAGAGAAAAAGAAGCCAAACGACACGGACTTCAGTTGTACAATATATTTCCTTTTTTTATGGCAGTACATTTGTTCGAAAAGTTTCGACTTTTCAATTGTTTGGAAAGAAAACCTATTAAATATTTGTTACGCTATCACAAGCCTTTTTTTCTCTACGAATGCATACTATTGTTTCGGACTTAGAGACAGTAAAGCAGAAATTTTGATTTAAAAATTAGATTAATTAAATTTGTTGAGGATATCAATGAAATAGTATACCAATTAAAGATATTTACCTTTAGAGAAATCTTACCTTCTTGCATTATATTATACCATATTATGAAATCATGTGAAAAGAAAATTAAATTAAATAAGGAAGAGTACTTCTCATGGAACAAGGGTTTGAATTTCGAAACTGTACCTGCTTCGAACGAGATCTTTTCAAAGGCAATCAATCCCATTTAAGGACATACGATCTTGTTGCGACTGGTTAATAAGGTCTATTCTTAGATTGATTGAATTTTTTGGTGTATATTGTATGTTAGGCTTACTTCCTGCATTTAGGATTTGGACCATACTATTGTTAACGATACAAAAGAAAATATTTAATTTACTTATATATACATAATATAAATCCAGATATAACTTGTATATAATCATACAGAAATAAAGTAAACTAAACATATCAAGAATCAAATCCTATACTAAAAAGTCATTATTTGAACAATACATCAATTTTAAATAAAATCTAAAAAATTTGAAAATACTAAAGATACCATAAACAAAAAATCAAGCTTAAGCTATTATATGTCAACAAGTAAAAAAACTGTTGTTATTAAAAGTATTGAAATAGGCAAACCAAGTAAATGGAGTTTTCAACACTTAAAATAGCAGCTTGGCTGTGGACAAGCTTTAGCCAGGTTAAATTAATTTTGTTGTACAAACCATCTCTGTTACTATTGTTGTTGAAAAAACAAACAGGGTAATTTACCCTAAAATGAAAGGGTAAATATATATATATATATATATATAATATTTTAATCTTTGACTGAGATTTACATCTCCAAATTATTTCTTTTTATCTCATTTAATCATTCTTTATTGTGTTTTAGCCTGAACAGAGGAAAAGTCGCTTTCCCCCCTTTAATTTCATAAAGCGTTAGCTGCGTTTTATATGCAAGTTATTTAATATTCAAGTAATTTGACCGAGAGAAGGGAGGACTTGTTTTAACTCGACCGTTCGCCATTTCGTCTGTTTATTGATAATTTTTTTGTTATACAGGCACTGCCAGACGTATTCTTCGATTTCGTTCTAATTTGGCATGTATGTTCGTTAAAGTCATTAAAAACGATACATGTGTTAAGGCTTTTATTTTCCGATTTCGTTTGTCAATAGTGGCCGTTTTAATGTGACCGTATCATGTAATGATTAGCTTTTTTTCAGTTATTGTACCGAACTGATTTCCATTCATAATGCTTCCAAAAACACGATATTAGCAACTGACATTTAATTATAATTTTGTTCATACTGATAAAATCAGAAATGTGAATTATTTATATATTATTTTAATTAAATTATTCCCCCTTTAGCACAAAATACTCTACAATATTCATAGGATGTCTTTACGATGCTATGCGGCATTCAGAATATCGTAGCAACATCGTAGAGATATCGAAAAATATCTTTTGCTAATAGAATTAATTGTAATTTTGTGAATACTGATAAAATCAGAGAATTGTGTAAACAATTCACGTTTGAAAAAATGTGGGTGAGCCTCTAAAGACTGCGATCAAGTGTAGATCTTATATTTCTCTTTTCTGGAGATCCACTCTTCATAGAATCACAAATTAAATCTCGATAATCTTAAAATCGCTTTCGAGTTCTATGAATTCCATATAATTTTAATAAAAGACGAACGAAAAACTATTTCGTTATCAACCAAGCTAAGAGAATTAGTGTAATTATGAATTGTATATCCTCTATCATCTCCATTCATATGATTTCTACTATGAGGTTATTTTGAAAGCGTAACCAATCATTTTTCCAAATTTCTGTTTTGCCTTTTCCGAATTATATTATCTCCATTTGTCATATCTAAGTGTATTTTCTCATATGTTCAGTTAATTGTCGTAAAGAAGAATATTTACTTTAAAATCATAATTCTTGTATATAGATTTAACAACCTTCAATGGGTATTTTAGATGAAATTGCACCGAAAGGATATAATACGGAATTCGAAGGAATTAAAGTCATTTTTTCAAAAATGTAGATTTAAAATAAGATGAAATACAAAGAAAGCTCTTAATTTTCTTTTATTTTAGCATATAAGATAAGAAGCTTCTATCTAATAAAGAAATTTCCATTATTATTTACATCAAAATTTAGTGAACAACAAATTTAGATAATTGATTAATCTTCAATTTTCATCCTGGCGTTATTTATGATAAATTGATTATATTTTGAAAGCCTTTCTTGCTGATAAAACCACAGCTTAAGAAGCAATAAACACAATAAATAAAACTTCTTAATCTTGCCGAGAATTATATCATGTGATTCTATTTTCAGAAAAAATTTACTTAAGCAATTTTATTTACAGAAATTCAAATCTTATCAGCTTAAGTTGTGAATTTAAAATTAGGTAAATATTTCCAATAAAAAAGTTGTTGCTTTTTATTACAGTAACTTCTTATGACCCCAAAATCCTTTTTCCATTCAAGCCATTCATAAGAAGGATTGGATGAAAGAATAAAGGCCAAAATTTCAGAATTTTTTGTGTCCTTGTCATTAACAGACATTAACGGAAACCCCTGTCCCTTCCCCTCTGTAGATTTTTTTCATTCCTAGGTAACCCTAGGGTGGGGGGTGGATAATAATCTCATCCCCTTTTTCTCAACATATTCATTCTTCATACCACGAATGGATGAGGGGAAAAGTGTTTTTTTTCCTTGTAAGAAAATAATACTCTCGGGATGGAAAAGAAAAAAAATCGTGGTAAAAAAACGAAGAGAAAAAAGTAACAATCAAAACAGAAGAAAGAAATATTCTGACAAAGATGAATTCGAAGGAAATATTTTTTTGTTGGATTTCAGGAACTGAGATTATGACGGGTATCCTGGTTGTAGTACACTCGTAGTCTACTCGTCAGATGCTACCGGGATTTGCTGTTGTTTATAGAGAAAACGAATAAAATAAGCATTTGTGGAGATGTTATTGCTTCTTGTAATAGAAAAAAAATTCAATGCATCGATGAATTCCGGAAATTTATCAGTGCCTCCATTTTTGTCAAGAAATTATCAAATCTTCTCTTTTTGTTACAGATGTGCACCTTTAATACAGAATAACTATAACTTGCAGAACATCTTTTGATTGTTTGATTTTGGTGCCTATTTGCATTTTGATTCGGTTGTTTAGATATAGGTATTCTTGTGGGTATTTATTGTAACAGTGATTATGTTGTTATATTCATAAAATGAAATTAAATGTTTTTAAAGTTACTTTTTCCTAAATTTTATTCCTTAATGTGTTCATTAATAAATGGAAAGATTTCATTACTTTTTTTTCAGTTTTCTCGGGAGATCGAATGAAGAAAAGTAAAGCTTAATCATCCATTAGTCCAATAATTTTGATCTTTAACTTTCTAGGAATCCGCGCGTATACAGGAGATACTTATATCTTGCATCGTATTACATATTTATATCGTGCTGTTTTACAAAAATAAATGCAGCTTTCATTTATGCATTTTGTATTTATTAGCTTTATACTAAACAAATATTATATAAATGAAATATGCACTTAAATTTACAAAAGAACGATATAAGTATGTAATAAGATGCATAATATAAGCATCTCCTGCATGCCCGAGCATGCTGGAGGGTTGAATGGTTGCAATTTATCTCGCGTCTATAAAATCTATCCCAGATAGCAATTTTAGTTTGCAGCAAGCTTGCCACAAATTTGTCATGACAAGAGTGCAAGTTTGCCACAAATTTGTCATGACAAGAGTGCAAGCTTGCAGTAAGCTTGCAGCAAGTTAACGAAAGCTCCGAAGTCACCATGAAACGAACTTGCAGCAAACTTGCCGTGCACACTTATTGCAAGTCAAAGCAAAAAGAGAGTACGAAACACAACCCGGGATAGAACTCGCGACCTCCTGGTTCCGAAGCGGAGACGCAAACCATTGAGCCAGTCGAACATTGAGAGGAGAAGATAGTATTTCGCTAATACATCGTTCTATTCGATTCGTATATGATTTATTTTTAACTATTTTCTGGATTTCATTAATTTTTTGAGTTGAGAATATGATTTGAAGTCAAAGAGAGAGCGATTTTTGCTAATAACTACGTTTTGCTAGTAAAATAAATTATGAAATTAGAGTTCAAAAGTAATTACTTTAAAATGGGACAAAATGTCTAGTTATTATTGTTCAACAAACACTGACTGTTTTTTAGATTTAATTTTGTTTATAAACGTTAAAATTTCAACATTAAGAAAAAGGCGATATAGTTTTCTTTAAAGTGAGAGTGATATATTTAGTAAAAAGATGGAAAATGTTTCAAAAAATTTTTTTATAAAAAAGTTATCTTTTTCACAAATTATCATTGATTTATTGAATTAATAAAAAAGAATTACAGTCTAGGAGATGCTATTAAAAATCGGATGTTTTTTAAAACAGAGACAAAGATAATTATCTCTTATTGTGCTATATTTGCAGGAAGATTGCTTTGCAAAATTGCAGCAAGTTTGATTTGCAAAGAGGTGGCGCTATTTGTCACATCGAACTTGCTACAAGTTCGATTCAAGTTTGACGCGTCAAATTTTGCCATGACAAGTCAAAATCAAACTTGCTGCAAACTTACGTGCTATCTGGGATCTTAATCTATTCTTCATCCTGTTCTGAAAATTTTTCTTTTAAGACTATAAAAATTAATTCTAATGAGAATGTTATTCAGAAGAAAAGAGACAAGAAAAATACAACTTTTGATGCTTTGAAAACAGATAGCAAATGCAGATTGCATTCGTATCTACTAGATATTGCGACTAAGGAGGGTAAATTGTGGGTCCTTCACGTAGATCACGCATAGACATTTATATTTCCCTCTTAAATGCGATGGAAATTTTAAAAACATTTATTTTCAATCATTAGAAGACATGTTAGCATCATTTAACCTATCCGCTCACGCCAGAACAGTTTGTTCTACGGATAAAATAAGCTCATCATCAAAGTAATTAATACATTGACTTAATGCTGGCTTAAGTAACATTCATTTTCTGGTTCGCCATTCAGAAATATTCGAAAATACTAAGAGGTGTTTAAAGCGAGTCCCAAATTACACTGAAGAATCTCTTCCATATGATTAAGGACTCCTCCAGGTGTCGGAAGTAAATCATTGGGCAGGTGGACTCGAGTTTTTGGTTTCGATGCCAGAATTATCCCCATCGTGGTTTAAAAGATACTCTTCTATTTTTTTCAGGGACCAAGATGTGAGTTCATTTCCTTGTATGAAAATGATGGAATATTGTGTTCATGAGAACTTCTGCAACAATTATTTCTGGAATGATGAAGAGAAGGTGGAGGACGATTTCATGGTTTATTTTACTTTATTTTAGTTATATTAACGTCCCGCTTTGAAGCAACATGAGGGCGATTTTTGGACTGACCTCGTAATTTTGTACCGCGGTCGGACCACCAGGACGACACCTTAGCTGACACCCTCTCTCCAGATTTCCGCATCACACCAGAGGGTGGACGTTTGGCCCCTTACATACACTATATGCCCAAAAGTATCCGGACACTTGCAGATTTTCACATTTTTTAGAATTTCTCCGGAATGATTTAACTGACTGCCTTTAAATTTCGGACATGTAAAGAATAGACAATAACTCACATTTTACATTGAAGATTTGGTCCTGAGGGCAATTAGGGGGCCGTCTACAAACTGATGAAGACAAAAAAGTTTTTAGCCCACCCCGCTTCACAAAATACTGATAACAAAATGCAACTTTCAAAAATGGTAATATATAATGTGAGTAATATTTGAACGAATGTTTGTAAACTCATCACAAATACTTCGGAAGATATAAAGGTTTTCTTAAAAATTCTCAAATTTTCCCACCTGTTTTTTGCTTATAACATGCAGAGTTTTCTGTTATATTATACGAAACTTAGAGAAAAGATTACAATATGTTAGAGAAGCATTTTGTAAAAATTAAAAAAAAACTGTTTGAATATTACAGGAAGTATGAGCATTTTTAGTAAATAATGTTTTACTGCGCATGCGCGGAACGTAGTGTAATTTTTGTTTCACAACTTTAAAGCCAGATATATAGGGCAACTTATATAATAAAATTCAGTTCAATATCATTAGTATTCAGAAAGATATCGGCATTTCAACGAGCGGAATTTTAGCTCCTGTCGAAGAGAAGCTAAAAATTGAGGGGTTGTACACAAATTGATATTTTTTAAACTTACATCTTTGAATAGTTATATTGAATTGTATAGTGGTTAGAATTTGCTGAATACCCATGAAGACTTATCAATTACTTGCATAACTTAAATTCCAGCTAATTAGGCACTATAAATAACAAAAATTTTATTGCTTTAATTATATTATTTGCATGATTATTAACAAGTTACATAGCACAATTTTACTGCGAAACGATATTTTTAAATATATTTCTTTTATGTCTAGACGATTTTTTATCTAATTAATTTCTTTTCTTAAAATATTTTAATAATTCTACATATATATTTTTTATTCATTACGAATATTAGATGTGTTCATGGGTATTCAGCAAATTCTAACCACTGTACAATTCAATATAACTATTTAAAGATATAAGTTTAAAAATATCAATTTGTGTACAATCCCTCATCTTTTAGCTTCTCTTTTACAGGAGCTAAAATTCTGCTTGTTGTAATGCCGATATCTTTCTGAATACTAATGATATTGAACTGAATGTTATTATATAAATTGCCCTATATATCTGGCTTTAAAGTTGTGAAAGAAAAATTACACTACGTTCCGCGCATGCGCAGTAAAACATTATTTACTAAAAATGCTCATACTTCCTGTAATATTCAAACAGTTTTTTTTTAATTTTTACAAAATGCTTCTCTAACATATTGTAATCTTTTCTCTAAGTTTCGTATAATATAACAGAAAACTCTGCATGTTATAAGCAAAA
This sequence comes from Araneus ventricosus, assembly GCA_013235015.1. Lineage (NCBI taxonomy): Eukaryota > Metazoa > Arthropoda > Arachnida > Araneae > Araneidae > Araneus > Araneus ventricosus. Next base: position 178,546 of record BGPR01002057.1, read on the forward strand.
AACTGGTGGGAAAATTTGAGAATTTTTAATAAAACCTTTATATCTTCCGAAGTATTTGTGCTGAGTTTACGAGAATTCGTGTAAATATTACTCACATTATATATTACCATTTTTGAAAGTTTCATTTTGTTATCAGTATTTTGTGAAGCGGGGTGGGCCAAAAACGTTTTTGAATTCATCAGTTTGTAAACGGTCCCCTAATTGTCTTCAGGACCGAATCTGCAATGTAAAATGTGAGTTATTGTCCATTCTTTACATATCCGAAGTTTAAAGGCAGTCAGTTAAACCATTCCGGAGAAATTCTAGAAAATGTGAAAATCTGCAAGTGTCCGGATACTTTTGGGCATATAGTGTATGATTCAATGTGTAACAGGACCACATACACGGAGGATATTCTGGGGAATTGAATTTTGAACTTGGAACTCTCCGGCCACGAAGCCGAAACGTTATCAATAGGCCACAGCGGCCCCAAAGAGTCTTATGGATCTGACCATTTAAGTCTATTTATTGGGTGAGATTCCCAATGCTGCAGGATAATATTCATATTCATTACATTTCATATTCATAAAGGAAATATGAAATGGCTTAAATGTTCATTGGATCTCTGACCTTCTGATTGTTATCAGAGAGAATTTTATCGTAATAAAATGTTTCTCTATAATTTTGAAGCGAGAGAGACTACACAAAATTAAGTTTGTATGACATATCAATAAAAGATTATACAAAGTTAGAAAAATCCGCGCCACTTGCTAGTGAACACAGAAATCGGAAATAAATTCAGATAAATGAAAGAAATGCGTTTTATCAATAACAAAAAGAACACTTACGAAATACACCGATGTCGCATGAGAAGCTCATGTTTGTTCTTACGAGACATATATACCAGTTCAACAATACACCGTGCACAAAGCTTCCACATCACACTACTGTGGAAGCACTTCATCCCGCGGCGAAAGATTTGATAGGCGCAAGAGAAACATACACGGCGAATCACCAGCGGAAACGAATTTTTTTCTTTGCAAATCGAACGTTTTTAAATAAATCTGGGAAATGCTTTGAATCGTTATGGAAATATAATATATACAAAAATAAAAATATTTTTTGGTCTTTAATTACAAAAACTAAAGATTAAGACACTGCAGATAAAACTATTCGAGCATGTGATCAAAGAGACTTAACATGAGGCATATAATAGCGAGAATTAAGGTTGAACATTCTATAAGCATATCTACACCATGAACTAATGAATTTAACATATGTATAAATACAAATGCATAAATATTAAATTTTGATTTTTACCCTTTTATAAGTAAAATGTGGAGTAAAAGTAACGTTCTTCGCCTCTTGATGTTATAAATAAAAAAGAAGTTGATAAATTTTGAAAAAAGTAGAAATCGGGGCAGAATAAAATAAATTAAAACGAATAACTTTCCATATGCATCTAGTTTATTCAGGTCATTATTTTAAAGATCATTTCCTTTTAATAATTTCCAAAATACTCTATATACAACCATGATCATAAACAAACGCGATTCACATTCTAATGTTTGAAAATAAAAAATTCCAAAAATTTATTATTCAAGTAAAAAAAAATCTCAATCGCCCTGAGACCTCGTTTTGAAAAAAGACGCTTTTCCAATAAAATTAAAGGAAAGGTCACATTTCGCGCATAACCTGCGCCGATCCCACGATTAAATGGCATCCAATTTTAATAATAACTGTTCCTTCGAATACATTAAATAAAAAAAGAGCGAAGCAAATCTGAGCGGTTATTTTCATTGGGACTCGTGTCTCATAATGGGACCTGCCACGAAGATTAATGCTGCGAAAATTATTGCTCAACCTGAGCTCCTTATGATTTTAGGAATGTAGGAGGTAGGAACGTTAAAAATTCTTCCAAATAACCGGAAGTAATAAAGGTATTGTGTAGGCTATTTCCTTTCCTAGGACGATTATCATCTCAAACGTGTTTCTGTGAAGGAAACACTGATTAAAGACCTTAATATATACCGGGAGAGTGTGGTCGATCACTTCATCGTGTATATAAATTACAGGATGCAGGAAAGGCTTCGTATCCTGCAAAGCAAGTGGGGATTTTTGTTCTTTAATTTGAGAGATATTTTTTTTATGCTTACGTAAAAGAGTGCAAGTCGGTCGTTAGATTTAAGGTTCAGTAGTTCCTTGTAAATGTGGATTAGTATTTTTCCTAGAAGCGTTTTTGGTAATATTTTCATTCTCCCTTGGAATTTTAAATTAATATACGTGAGATACCAGCATTGCTTGTTTCAGTTCCATACATTGAGTCGATATAGCTCATACAGGCCTTTAGGTATATTACACAGGAAAAATTTTAGTGTTACTTATTTTTTAACTAAATTTCCTTCCTATATTTTTTTTAAAAAATCTGTTTATAAAAAAGTTGGGTTCACAAGTATTAAAAGATTTATTTAGCAAAATATTTCCCACCAAATTTGTCAATTCTTAAGGTTGGCGTAAGTTGTCACCAAATGTTTCGATGAAGCAAAAACATAGATGATCCATTTTCTTATCGAAAATTATCACGAAGTGTCTTGGATTGGTAAAGAAAGATAGTTAAAACAAATTGTTTTTATCGAATAAGCTAAATTTATTTATTTTATTAAATTAATCTCCTTCTCAAAGTCATTTTATTATACCATCACTAAACAAATTCTATTAGAGGATTAATAATAGCATATTAAAACTTCTAATAATTCATTTATAAAGAAAATTATTTGAAACATCAAATTTTATATTACTAAGCATTAATTCAATATTTCGTATTATTCTGCTGTTATAACATTTTTAAATAAACAGAAACTTCTCTCTTCATAAAGGATTATATCATATACTATATAGCAATTTCAAAGTTTATATAGAAGATTGTAGTTTTTATTATGGAGCGCATGTATGTTCAATAAAATTGTACGAAAGAGAATTATTAAGGGAATCTTTTGTTTAATGGGCGCTACAACTCTTTTCTCACTAGAGTTTTTCATCTGAGTTCAAAGAAATAAAAATACTGCATCACCTTTGCGTCCAGGGCTTAATTCTCTTTATAAAACTTTTGTGCAGCAATTCCAATCATATTTTAGAAAGATTTACTCATCTACCATATCCATTCACTTCACGTGTAATGCTTCTACTGCATGCTAAAGAGAAATATCAATAGTATCGAATTTTATAATCTGCCGAATGATACCGGAATTCATTTTCTGTTCGCAACCATTATACTCATTTTAAAATCCTATTTTTCTTTTCATCATCCTATAATTTAAAGGATATCAGTAGTGGAAACAGAATAGCCATAAAAAAAATTAATTTTCTAAAAGAAATGAGCATTATTATGGCCTTCTTTAAGTTCTTTTATTGCAAAATATTAACGCTATTTGCAGAATTATGAATTATAAGAAGCACACTTTTTTAATTTGAACGGTTTTCGACAAATTTCAGCAATTAGGGCAACTAAATAAAAATATTATTTCTTCTGCCTCAAAGTCTAGTAAATCAGAACACAATACCAGGCTTTAAATCTTAATCATATATTTTAAACTGCACACAGAATATTATCTTTTCTTTCTCATCTGCATAACGGAAAATAATTGCATTGTACTGTATAATTCTTGGATTGTTTAATTATTGCCATTGACAATTTTATTCTGAATATATGATGAAACACTGAAGCATTTGATGCGTTGTTGCGTAAAAAAGCACACATCAAAAGTACTTTCAACAAAGAATTTTTCCCACTCATGCTTCTATTGCATAAACAAACGGAGAATATTTCACACAGACAATTGAAACATCACTATTTGTGAAAATAAACAGGAAACATGGATACCAGGTGAAAACAGGATGTTATGAAGAACACTGAGATGATCGTAAAATCGAAGCAAAACAAAACCAGTAGGATCTAAAAGAATTTGAATTTTGCACTTCTTTTCCATCTTTTTGCTCCGAACTCCCCGAGTGAATCTTTTCTAGCTACTTTTTGTGATAGTGGTTTGCTTTTCTTAATTTTTGTTGCTTTACTTCCTTGTTATGAATTCTGAGACAGAAGTTTTCTTGCGTAAAGAAAAAAAAATGTACATACATGCAACTTGGGTGATTTTCTGGAAGGAGAAACTTCCAGAATTTTGGCTCTAAGAACTGTAGTGCCGTATAAGAACGATGAAGGGATGTTGATTTTCAAGCATATATAGGCGTTTATTCAAAATATGTAAATGCATGTTCCTTCAGTATATGTAGTAAGTTAGAATTTTTATTTTACAATAAATCTTTATAGACTGTGTTTCGACTTTAAAAATTGGCGCGTGGTAAAAGAAAAGTTAACTTCAAGAGTATGGTATAAAAATATAGTATAATAGTGGAAAATTCGAAGCATTTATAGTGTTAACTATCAAATATCATTCAGAACATTTTTTAAAAAAACTATTATGTAGTATAATTTACAAGTAGTATAATTTTCTGTGTATTTTTTGTTTTTTAATGTTTTTTGCAATAACATAGGTTTTACCATTAAAATACACCTTTTTAACAGTTTACAGGAGAATGTTTCCAACTGGGAATATGGAATTGAAAATTCATTTAAAACTAAAATATCGTTCATATTGTTCCGAAAGAAATATTACTATAATTGAAATTAAGTTTGATTTTTTGATAAACAAATTATGCTTCAGATATAAAATGGGCAATGTACAGAAATTCTTAAACATTTTTATGGCTTTTTTACAATTTAATATGTGTGTAGCATAAAAATTCCTAAAAAATTGAAAAAAACGATCCAAAATTTCTAAAAATTTGTATTTTCGAATAAAACACGCATTAGTTATAATTCCTTAAAGTTTCAGTCCCCAATTGGGAACATTGCCAGTCTTGACTATTGTGTGAAATAAGTAATTTCTCTATTGTGAGTTTCCATTTAAAGGGCAATTCTCTTATAATTCAGGAAATGAAATCCCCTTCTGTTGTTAAAAGGTTAATGCTTTAGGTTTTGTGAAAAAATTCATTTTTATCTGTAATCTGGGGGCAATTTTAAATATGTCGGATAAGCATTTATGAACAGCCAGAATAATAATTTTGTAGTGATTGTTTATTTCAAATAATGTTTTCATCTCCCAATAAAGCTAATTAAAAGATATTTTCATGAACAGAAGAACTTTGTACGCATAGAACAATGAAATTGGATTCATAAATATAATTTTGGGCTAGGTGGGATTTATCAGTTGCATAAAATGCGAGAAACTACCGTCACAACTCTGCAAAGAGAAATGGCCGTTTAATTTATATGCAAATGTACTAAATATATTTGTTGTTCCTGGATGGATATTGCATACAGCAACTCACGGGGAACATAATCAACTTACTCACATGGAGTTCCGTCTAGAATTGACAATTATACTTTTACGAACTGGGGCAAAAAAGGATGGACCTCAAACACGACAAAAATTTACCGATTGTATATCGCAGTTGAAAAGTGATAGTCATTACCTTTTTGTAAGAACTCCAGTAAGTACGCATAATTTAGAGAAAATACATGTTTACAGTACAATAAAGGCTTAAAAGAGTATTGCAACTGAACTTCTTCCCAAAGTGCCATAGGATATAGTAATAAAGTTTCATTTTTTGCACTTTTTTGTATAAATACATTCTTTTATTCATTTAAACTCATAAATGTTCGATTGAATTCATATCTCTGCTTAGTTATAAAAATATTTTTACTATACTTTTCTTATCAATTCAGTCTGATCATCAATGTTTTCCATTTCAATGTCTAGTGTAATTATCTTAATCAGAAGTGGCCATTATTCCCAATTGGGAACATTATAATATATATATATATATAAATTTTTTACTCATATTTTAATGATCTATATCTTTAAACTAAATCATTAGAAGGTGAAACATGCAAAAAAAGTAGCTAGAAATTAATCTGGATCTGAATTCGGTCTGCAAACGGTTAAATGAGCACCCAGCAATTCGGCGCTTTCGTTAATACGGTAGTCCTCTGGTCTGATATATGACGTATTACAGAGAGACTACTGTATTTTAAAAAGAAATAGAAAAATAAAACCTATGCATTTCCAATTTTCTGTTCAATTAAAAAATAAACAGATATGTGATGGCATTTCTCAAACATTCATCTAGTAATATTTGCAAAAAGCCTAATCTCAATTTATAAATATATTTCAGGGCATAAAATGAAAATTAAATGCATAACTTACACTATTGCAGCTTATTAAAAACAGGTGATTTAGAATAATTCGGAAGCCTTTATTGGAATGAAAATCAGTTCATTACGAATAATAATGCAATAATTTTCAATGGAAATGTACTAGCAAAAAATAAGAAAATGAAATTTTGCAATATTTGTAATATTTATGTTAATATTAACGGAAATAAAAACAAAAACCTTACGGTAGAATAAAATCATAAGAGTTCACAAACCACATGATCTAATAATTTCAAGTTCTAAAGCCAATTTGAATTAAATTTCAATCCTATCATAAGCAAAATTTAAAAGAAATATTAACAATTATATAGTTAATACCACGTTCTAGTTGTGAAATTTCAAATAATTTGTAATTTAAGAGTGGTATCCTTAATCCTTAATCCTTAATCATACGAGTATAAACAGAATTGTAAAATAATATTATGAAGTTCGCAGGCTGACATTTCTAATGCTATGAATTTACCCTGCACACAAAATACATTCCTGCATTTCTTACAATTGTCTTTACTCAAAATATAATAAATAAGTACAACTTCCAATGCATAGTAACTTTGTTTATACCATATGATTTTCAAGAATCCACAATTGAATCCCTACTTCCATCAAATCTTTCTTAAATGATCTATTTGCACCAATATAAAAAAAGTGATCAAAACCGAATATTATATTTTTGCTGCTAGGTGTTATTCGAATTTCAATTCAAAATATTCAATTAAAAAAAAGAAATAAAAGAAACTTAACTGACAGCATTGATGAGGGCAATCTGGGCTGGGTGTCTGGATTCAGAGGCGCACACAAGAGCTGGAAGGCGAGGCGAGTCTCTTTCACAAATTTTTGAGCCTTTTCATGGGACCTTGTAATGGAAAATGTCCACCCTATTCAGCCGGTAATTACTCCACGCATATTCGGGACACTAGGACTTGTTGCTGACAGCTCCTTTCGGCTGGCGGATCAACTGGGTATGCCCGGTGACATCCTCTGGCTCTTCAGTTGCTAGGCTCCAGGTCAATCACACAGTGACGCTAGGCTCCAGGAAATCACTCAGCGACGTAAACCTTCTGGTACGGATGGATGACCGGATAAACTGCAGCCTGGAATCTTGCTGGGCTATTCAGTGCGCCGCATGCACTGATTGACGAGATGGACAGTCCTGGACATTTCTGTACCGCTCCCAGGAAAGGGGCCTATGCATGGCCGGTCTAAACGTTTAATCATCATTACTGTCGAATCACCTTCTGTGTCCGCAAATGGCTGCTCACCGACGCTGACAAGCAGATCCCTCTTACCGGAAGGTTGAGTTGCAGATCCTCGGCGAGTCAAAGAAGGTAATGACAGCAATCTTCTTGCTTTAGATTCTGAATGACTCAGCTTGTTCAGATCCTGTTCGCTGTCTCCTCAATTTCGATTCCGCTTTCATAAGGCCGAAAGTGCTACCAAACTGCGTCTTCTTGATCTAATTTCTGTGCTAAAGTACCAGCACCAACTAATCAAGCAAGGCGAGACTAAGATTCCTTATGTTCGCCAAGACTGACTGCGGTAGACGTTCTGTTCTCGCCAAGGCAGTCCACAACCTAAGTAGCCCACGATTGGATCTGTATTAGCCACGGAACCTTGACTTGACTGGACACCGAGGCTGCGAAAGAAACATAGTTGGATGTCCTAACACCCCAAAGGAAATTATCAATTTAGGCAGGTTCGAGACGAAGAGGCTCCGAGGACAGACTGTCGGCCTGGATAGATAAGAATTTCGGAAAGTGATGTGCATTGTCACCAAACTCATAAACGCGGTAAGTGAATCTGAAGTAGTAAAAACGAGGACTGATCCTTTACACAAGGAGACGGAAGGATAAAGGAAACACTTTTCTTGCTTTCAAAGAGCTCAGAGGATTCAAGTAAGGTTAGACAATTGGGTGATTCAAACCCAATCTGTTTCCTCCCTGAAGGGGAGGTATACAAAGTAAAAGTAGAGAGGTTAAGCGGTCGGTTTTAAGAAGGGTTGTTTAAAGTTACAAGAAAAAGCCAGTAGTCCAAGTCAAAGGTGCAAAGGAAGGAAACATTTTTTCGCAATTAATCGATCTAAACAAAGAATTAAAATTTATTCTAACGTAATTAAAGAAAATAGATTTGCAGAATAAATAACGAATTAAAATAACACACAACAAATTCACTTCCACCCTCTACACTATCATGTAACTGTAACCTTGACAGTATTTATTTTTCAATCCATGTATAGTCAAAAAAATTAAAATTGATATCAGAGATACAAATCTTTTTCATTGAAGTGATTTTACTCTGTTGATTTTTTACTCTGCGTGATTTCTTAGCTAAGTAGTATAATACATGTTGAAAGTGATGTCTGTCTGAATCCATATCTGATTTTGCCTGAAGCTTACGAAAACCACAAAACTGATTTGGATGAAAATTGGTAGAGTTGCTAGCTTGACCCGAGAACGGGACATGAACTAGGTGAAAATCACGTTAAATTAATTATTTTCTGACTGCAGATTAAAGATAGTTAAAAGAAAGCCTATGAGTCCGCTATTGCGATGAAGTTTTAATTTTTCATTTCTACTGTCCACGTGAGTCACTCCAATGCAATGTCATGTAAGGTAAATTATTTTTAAATCAACTATCACTAATCCTTTATCGCTTAACTCCGGTAAAAGATTATCCAACACTAGATTCTTTTATACCTCTTTAAAGTAAAATTTACCTTTTCAGTAGTATCACTTTTTATTTCTGTGACATTTTTTATTCAGTTTATTAAGTTTTTTTAAAATTTATGTACAGACGGAGTTTTGGAAATAACCAAGAGTTATACCTACTTGCTCATATCGAGGAAGTGACTAGACTTTGAACTAATTTATCTTTATTTCTACCCAAATTTTGCTTATGTTTATAAATATTTATAAAACCAAGTTCATCATGTATCTGCTCTTCATCGGTCAGTTGGATCGAGTCACAAGAACTCCTCCTAAAACGAGTGACGTTGAGACAGAATTTAGCTAAGGTGCTATTTTTCATTTTCAGAGTATAATTAGTTCTTAAGATATTTAATTAAAATGCAACATTAGCCGCTTTTAACACTATTGCTTAGAACGTCGTTTTTTTGCCAATAGCTCGAAAATTCCTTTAGTAGATACAATATTTTAGCATTTAAAAGACCAGAAAAGAGTCTCTTTTAATGCTATTAATTGCATTGCGATGGAAATGTTTTCCTGCTATTTTATTAAGGTTTAAATATTTTTTTATTACGTATGTCTAACAAGTCTTTATTCTTATGAGAAATAACCCAAGGAAATTACTTTCCTGCGCGGCCTACGCAGAAATTCAAAGATTAATATAAGAAAATATGTGCTTTCTGACTGCTTAAAAGAAGACTTACACTTCAGTTTCCTGTTATCCTTGCATTTCGGCTTTAATGGGATTACACTGATCAATGAGTTATGAATTATTCTCTTTGATGTTTTGTTCTAATTTCAGCAATGAGGTAATTACAAAACATCCACTTGCAGATACGGTAATGTAACAAGGAACATCATATACCGTGAGCTTCAACACTTAGAATTGGCACGGCACCTTCCGACAAGCCGAGATTGAATGCCGCCGTTATACTACTACTGCCGCAACCTCGATATACTTGAGACTGCGCAATGGCACAACGTAAATTAAGCACACCAAGGTCCAAACGTTATGAAAGTTATTGTTATGACTGATATAGAGAAGAGAGTATTTTAATTTGACGCTCTCTGATAATTCCGAAGGATTTATCATCTCAGTCTGCGAAGGCAACAAATCCCTTTCAAAATGTCATTTGCCAGGCTCAGGCCAGATACTGAAAGTGCAGATGTACATATGGAAATCCATATTTTTCGCATGGGCAACTATACATGGCGTAGTCTACGTGTCCAGCCCACACAACCTCTACATCCGTGAAATAAGTGTGTATACAAAAGTATATTAGAAAACTAAACAATTACATAACTATATCACATATACATGTATTCGTACATCTGTCAGCTGTCAATAAGTATTATCAACTGTCAGAACTTTTCTTTCCCCTTCAAAATGCAACAAAACTATGGTTATCTGTGAATTAAAAAAAAGATTAATTCAAATTCTTCGCGCAACAGTCGCGGCACAGATAGTAATATAATAAATGCGAAAGTGTCTGGCCTTGTCTGTCTGTCTTTCTGTCTGTCATCTGTCTGTTTGTTAGTTTTCAATATTCACAAAACCGATTTGGATGAAAATTGCAGAGTTGTAGCTTGACACCCAAGAACGGACATAGGCTTAGTGGAAATCACGTTAACAAATTAATTATTTTCACAGATTAAAAAATAGTTAACAAAGAAAGCCCATTGACTCAGCGATTCGCGATGAAGATTTATTTTTCTCAATAAACTGTCACGTGATACTTCAGGAATGCGAATCACATGGGAATAAATTATTTTTAAAATCAACTATCACGTAATCCTTTTTTCCGGCTGTAACTTCGAAACAAATTGTTCTATACAAATTATATTTATACCATCTTAAAGATAAAAATTTTACCTTTCAATGATACCAATTTGTGACATTTTTTCATTCAATTTTATTAATTTTAATTTTTACGTGCAGACGATTTTGAAATAACGCAAATTTATAGCTACTCATTTGTTAGAAATGTTTTAAACTAATTTACCTTATTTCGCAAAAATTTATTTAGTTATATTTATGGCATTCATAAAAATAAGGCAGAATTTTACATGTGGTTCGTCTGTCTGTCGGTCGGATCGGTCGGTCACAAGAACCTCCTAAACGGTGAACGGTAGCGACGTGAAATTTACAATACTGCACTTCTAGAGCATATTTTAGTCAACAAAGGTGTTATTTTCTTAACTCTTCAGAGTTAATCTTAAGATATTTAAATAACGAACATTAGCCGCTTTTAAGCCTAATGCTTAGACGTTTCGGCCACAATAACTTCTGGAAGTCTTTATTAGACAAAAATTATTTTTATGCCATTTTAAAGACCAGAATGATCTTAATGCTATTAATTCCATTTGGTGATGAAATGTTTTCTCCGATTGCTATAATGGTTTAAAATATTTTTAACGTACTTAATAATACTTCCTTTCATTCTATAGAAATAAATCAAGCCAAATTACTGTTTCGCGCGCGGGGTTTTACCATGTTAAAATTAATATAAGAAATATTGCTTTTGATCATAAATAACAAAGGATACTTTACACTTCCGGTCGGTTACACAAGTGATCCAATGACGTTAGTGAATTACCTCGATGTTTTGTTTAATTTTCACAGTGAATATTACAGAATATTCTTCTGGATTCTGCTAGTAATGGCATTAACAAGGAGCATCATATTCTGTGCATTCAAGATCTTTAATTGACAGGGCACCTTCCTGACAAGCCTAGAATGATAGTCGGTGTGCCAGTACTAATAATATTGATATGTCGAGACTGTAAATGACTATTGTAGTGGCAGGCGTACATTTGGAAAACCAAATTTTTCCTTATGGCAATTTATATGTGGTTCGTTCCACGTGTACAGCCCACACAATCTCTACATCCGAGCAAATAACGGTATACAAAAAGTATATCATCATAGATAAACACATAACTATATCAGCATACATGTACAGTACAATTCTGTCAGCCGTCCAAATAAGTATTATCAATTACCGTATCCTTTACTTTCCCTTCAAAATGCAACAAAACATTTACATTCGTGAATTAAAAAAAAGAATAATTCAAATTCTTCGCGCACGAAGTCGTGGGTAACAGCTAGTTTGAAATAAAATTCAACATTTCATGAACGATTTCTATGTTTTCGGAAGTAGAGTAAAAAGGAAACTCTAAAATTTCCGAAACATTCAGCTTTCCATGTTACCTAAGAAAAAAAAAATGTTGATATTATTTCAAACATAGGAAGGAAAATACAATAAAGTTCATGTGGATTTCAAATCTCCCATTAACATCAACTCATTTACAAACAAAAGAATTTCCTGAAAATTTATGAAGCGAATATTGGGTGTCCGAGAAAGATATTTCTCTATTCATACCAAAATACGAAAATGTGAAATGAAATGCAGTTTGCGGCAAAACAATGAAAAAATCTAGCAATTTTCCTTTTAGAATCAATAGACTAAAGCAGATGACGATAATTACTTACCAGTTGTAATAAGAAACAAAATTGGCGACAGCTCAGGAGAAAACGATGTGTATATTGTGTTTAGAGGAAACACGAAAACTTGAAAAACCATGCGAAGAAAGTTTCGCTTGCTGTGCCATAGAAGTCCGGCAAATGTGCTTGGCGGTAATTACTTACCAGATGAAATAAAAACAAATTTGGCGACCGCTCAGGAGAAAGCGAAGTGTGTATTGTGTTTAGCGAAACAAGAAAATAAAATAAAAACCATGCGAAAAAAGTTTCGCTTTGATGTGTCATAGAAGTCCGACAAGTGTGCTTATAATTTGCATTTGGATGCAGAAGTATAAAGACACTGGAACTTGAACTACACTTAATGTACTGCAAAAAAATTCATCATTCGTTTCCGCAAAAAGATTCTTCGTTCTTAGATAAAGATTTCTTCATTCTTTTTTCTTAAATTGTCTAGTTCATGTCATATTTTTGCATTTTGGTTGTTAATGTATAGAAAGATATTTCTCGGATTTCCTGTATTTAGTGCCAATAAAAAAATCCCTTTTATCATCTGTTGTTAAACTTCTGAATGCTCTATTCACATCCGATCAGCTTTTTCGATATACTTGTTAGATAGTAAATATGTAGAATTATATTAGAAAAATATTTTAGTATCCTAATAAGCTAATAAAGGCTTGTTTTCCAAAAACCATTTTTATTTCTATTATTTTCAACATTTGAGTATTTAATATATTTCAGAATTCATTATTATAACTGTTATAATATATAGTATCGAAATTCCTAAAAATCACTACCAGATTGCTGCTTTTGCATTGAACAGAGAAAATTAGCAATTGATTGATAATGGAATATTGAGAATATTAAAATACTGTATTGATTTCGGGAAGACATCGCAATACCAAATTTTAAACTCGGGCACATCAATAAATGAATGAAACAATGACAACAAAATCCAGTATTATGAAACATTAAGAACGTCAAGTTAACTAAAAACGTGTAAAAATACATTAAAATTAGTTTTGACAGTAAATAAAATTACGTAGACGTTACGAAAGAAATAATCTATACTCTTGCCTTTAATATTCCAAATTTTCATTTATAAACAATGCTCTTGGTAGCAACTTTTGTAATAAAACTTGAAAAATTGGTAACAGTAGAAGTTAATATATAATTTTCTTCTTGAAATTTTTAAAATAAAAAATATTATTTCCTACATCTTAGCTTTATAAAAAAACATTTTTCATTATTTTCCACTTTTAAATCCCTAATATTAATTATTAATTTAATTTCACCACTCCTTACTATAATTATTACTAAATATTGTAATAAATGTTTCTCAAATCCACTGACAAATATCGCCTTTCGAAATTATATTAGAACCGAAGAATTTGTGCAATTAACTGAAAATTAAGTGCTTATATCATTAAAATATTTTGCTGTCTTAGGGGACGCATAAGTGTTCAAAATTTTCGGAATTTGGCACACTGAGATGACAGCAAAAATTCTATTACAAAATTCGATTTTTATAAACACGGAGCAAGTTATAAAAAAAAGAGTTAGAGATTAAAATTCATAATTAATATAGAAGAAACCGCCTGTATTTATTTGAAAAAAGAAATAAAACTTGCATTTCTCATTTCAGAATTCTCATTTTTAAACAACATTTATGCCACAACATGTTGCTTTTCCATACGAAAATGGAATTATCTATTTCTAAAGTAAACAACCAATCGTTTACTCTCACCTCAAACAATTTGGAGCGAAGGAATGAAGAAGAGAAAATAACAAAACTGAAGCGAAGCTTTAATTCAATTAAAACGAGCAATAAAATTTCGTCTGCGTTTTCCAAACACGATACAAACAACGAAATGATTCCGTTCGGGAAGCAAACTTCTGATTAGAAAGTTATCGTCCAAATCCAGAATATTCTTCTGGTTCTATCTCTCTATAGAAATGAAGTTCGAACTTTCTGGAAGGATAAAACAGAATTATTAGATATCAAATTTAGTAGAAATGTGAGCTTTACAAATTGCATCGTCTTCTTTGCGAAAGAGTAAACATTTTCGCCTTCAATGGAAGATAATTAACCATACCCGGATTTCTTTATCAACATCAAGTTTATTTCAAAACACGAGTCTATTTGCTCTTATTCACGGCATGTATCGAAAACGGCCATATTCTTAATTACAAATAATTTCAGCTCCCATCTCTGACATTCTGGTATTTGTCTTGATTGAAAGTGTTGAAATGACATTTATGAAGAATGAGGTAAATATAAGATGTGTTAAAGTTACTCTATTTCTCTTAAGTAAAGTCCATCTGAAAAACAATATATTGGAAAAAAGAATCGGAATTTTCGGAAAATTGTTTTAGAAAACATTATTTAACTTCATGTTTAACTGACCACAGTTTCAAAAGTAAACAAAATTTTAAGACAAATGTTTGCCAACTTGATTATGCAGGTAAGTACATTGGTGGACAAATGCTAAGGACCATTTTTAAGATAAGAAAAATTTAGACTTAATAGAAACACAATGGTTCGCAATCAGTTGCGGATAATCGTGGGACATACAATCATCGGACTTCACATTTTAGTGAAGATTCGGTCACTAGGACATTTAAGGGACCGTCCACAAATTGATGAAGGCGAAAATTATTTTTGCCCACACCGTTTCCCAGAACTCTGATAATGAGTTGAAATTTTCATCAATGATTTTGTTTCATGTGCATTTTCGAAAAAATAGGAAAAATATTCGTGAAAATATGAAGGTTTCTTTAAAGCATCCCTAATTTTCCATATGTTTTTTGCTTATAACATGCGGAGTTTTCAACCAAATTGAACGAAACTTACATAATAGTTGTCAATATGTGAAAAAAGATTTGTATGAAAATTTAAAACAAATAATTTGAATATTCTGGAAATAGGAGTATTTTTTGTAAGTAATTTTTTATTGCGCAACTGCGAAACGTAGCGAAATTTTTCTTTCATAACTGTAAAGCCAGATATATTGGACAAATTATATAAAAATTCCAGTTTAATACGCTTAATATTCAGAAAGATATTGGCAATGCAGGTAAATTTCAGTACAGTCCAACAGAAGCTAAACGATAAGGGTCCATGAACTAGCTGAAATTTTTTAAACTTGAATCTTCGAATAGTTATCATCGAAATACAATTTAAATTATGTACTTTATTTATTAATATACATAATTTATATATTATTATAATATTCAGGATATTCGACTTCCATAAAATTCAATATTACTTTTCGAAGATTCAATTTTAAAAAATACCACTTTGTGCAAGAACTCTTATCATTTAGCTTCTTTTAGAGTGTACTTAAATTCCTCTCACCGCAATACCGATATCTTTCTGAATATAAACGATATTGAACTGGAATTTTTATAAAAATTGCCTATTTATCTTGCTTTGAAGTTATGAAAGAAAACATTCCATACATTCCCACATGTGCAGTAAGAAACTATTTACGACAAATACTTTTTTCCTGTAATATTCAAATTATTTGATTCGAATTTTAATATAATGTTTCTTTTACATTTTCAAATATTCTGTGAGTTTCGTACCATTTGGTTGAAAGCTAAAGTAAAACACTGTGGAAATTTTAGGGAATTTTTTAAAGAAACATTTATATCTTCACTAATATTTTTGCTATTTTTACGAAAATGCAGGTAATCATTACGCACATCAAACAAAACCATTGATGAAAGTTTCAACTCATTATCAGCTTCCTGAGAAAAGAGATGAGCCAAAATAATTTTCGTCTTCGTGAATTTGTGGTCAGCCCCTAAAGGCCCTAGTGACCGAATCTTCACTGTAAAACCCAGGTAGCACAACATGTTGTCCGATATTGTACGATATTATATAATATTAAATGATATTGTATAATATTATACAATATTGCGAATATCGTACAATATTGAACAGTATCTTTGTGCTATTAGGGAAGGTGAGTTCCGACGATTGCATGCTTCACAAATCTCCGAAACTGATTGCTAACCATTGTATTCCTATTAAGTCTAAATGGTCCATATTATTTGCCCTCTCCGTCGATCCTTGCTGACTATAAACCCTTTTGGGTGAGTCGGTCGGCGTGGGTTATATATGTATAGTATTTTCCCACCAGTGTAGTTTGGAATAGCTATTCAATGTGTTCTAATAAGACCACGTAACTATACAAGTCTAGAAACCTATAGCGAACCATATTCTACGCAGCACAGTTTGCTAGAAAAACAGGGAGAAACAATTTGGCGTTACATCTAGTACATAAGGAATTAGCTTTATTGGAAATTAGACGCCTTTGGTGACCAGCTAGTTCACCGGGAATAATGGTAATGTTTAATTTCAGTTTAATCTTTCATGCATAACTTGATATCAAAATCTCCCGAAACATATTTTTATACTTAAAATATTTATAGTTATAGTGGCAATGTTATTTTTGTAACCTTATGCATAGTCTGTCGCGCCATTTTTCATGTTATTTTAGGAGAATTTTAATTTAAATTATTGTTATATTGATTGTTCGATTGATATTTGATACTTGATTGCAATACTTGTTGTACTATGGACTGTTTGCCTTTTTTGTAACCTGAGGGGGCCTTGGCTGTCCTTATATTGTGTGGGCTGTTTCTCAGCGGCCTCTCATATCCGCATGGCTTCGGCTGGGGCGGAGTCTACATACATATAAGACATGTGACATGCATGCACTGTTCATTCTGTACATGAACATCTCTAGAGGAGTCAAGCCAGATGACTTGACATTTGTATGAAAAAAAATAAAGCGAGCATTCACCGCTGTTCAATTCTGATATTTTTGGAACACAGGAAGGGAAAACCTTTCGTCATTGTGAGAAACCGATTAAAATTGGAGCAAATGGATTGGATGTTTGGAATTCCGAATAGATTGAAGTCTGATTGGAATGGCCAGATGGCCTTTTGAGGACCTTGCTGCGAGGGTAGCGGTGAAACAAAGATTCTGCCTAGATTGGGGCCCCACGGAGAGGCTAGATCATGTTGAAAGAAGAATCGGAAATACCCTGTGTGGGGAAGAAGGAGATGGTTGGGAGTAACTCTGGGACTTTGAACCTTCTCAAACAAGGTGCATCAAAACAAACTTTGGAGCCTCCCTGAATGACGTGCCTAATCTTTAGACTTGAACGTGTGGAAAAAATCAGTCTTGAGACAAATGGCATAGCCTAGCCTTCTCGTGAATGCCCAGCTAAACTGTCCACGTCATCTAACATCTAACTGAACGCTGTCTTAAGCGGGTTTATCACTTTACTTTCTTATTCACCCTACGTAAAATGAGCAGTTGAATTTAACATTATAACGTTGCAGAGAATTTTGCTTCCATTTTCTGAGCACTTCTGCCTATTAGCTGGATTGAAGCATGCCGGCAATATCAAGTTTAACCTTTCAGCATATCGGATATATTAATCAACATCCTAGAAAACTTTGTTAATATATTCTACCAATAATATGATAAAATAAAGTAAGGAAATAAAAATTTATTTTGGCATTCAAAAGGATATGAAATCCCATGAAGAATCTTAATTCCTTAGAACTATTCATCCTTCAACCCTTGATGAAAAACATGCGAGAATATATTTGTTGAAACAATATAAACGCCTTAAATTGCATTACAACAATGAAATGTTAGGTTGCAAACTAGATACAGAAATATATTTAAAAAATGACAAAATTCAGGAAACAAATGGCACGATGGATAAATTGTTATAATTGAAAAGATAATTTTTTTGAATCTCAAGGTGGTATAAAATTAATTTTTGGCAATATTTCCAGAAGTTAGAGACGAAATTTTGACTAATTTATAGTTATTTATGTGGGTGTCTATTAACGTAGGTAGGTCCATTAGGTAAGTAGTCCAATTAGTTTAGCAATTATTTATTATGTTTACGTTGAACACGAACAAGTTTACAAGTTTAATTTCAAGAGATGAAACAAAACATAAAGAGAGAAATTAACAAAAACAACGCATGGGTCACTCACTTGGCCCTTACTAAATCCTCACAGCTCCAGAGGCCGCTGCTTCTGCTGCCAGACACACTGGAATACAGTTAATGTCACAAGTGCGACTACAATAATTTTTTGAAAAAACGCTGTGAGGTGCACATTCCCACCCTCCTAAAATTTCATCAAAAGTTCAGATACAACATATTTCTTTCACTCTTCTCACTCAATAAGTACTGGAATATGTCTATTCAGTAAAAAGTAAGTAAAATTGATTCTGCTGGAAACAAGAGATTTCCTCAGTTCTCATTATCTAAAGAAAATGAAGGAGAAGATAAAGTCAAAAGTGGGGAATCAGTTTCGGAATGAAGCAGAATTACTACTAGGTCAAGTAAAAAATCATCTGACACTTATCATTTGAATAGTACACAGCCAAGGTAGATAATGAATAAGAGAGCCAATTCTCCACAAAGTTCCCTTTCTTCTCCATGCATTTAGTCCAAGGGTCCACAAGACTCAATGGGCCTCTAGTAACGCCTCTTTTTAGAGTCCCCAGAGGAAATCCATTTAGCGGTAAATCAGGCAGTACCAGTTGAAGGAAGGTGAGGCATTTCTTTTCATTTAGACTGTCTGGTAAAAGATAGGGGGCCAATTAAATGGTCGTGGATAATCCATGAAAGCGCCCTCTCGCGTTAAGCCGCTTGCTTTCCGACTCCACAATGCATAGTGAACGTTGTTTATTTTGTCATGTTTTATCACCCCTTGAATTTATGACTATTAGTTTAGCTATACTATGTATATTATATAATATAACTTCAGGGCAGCATTTTTATATCGAGAACTCTCTTTCCTCTTCTGATTCTCAAAGAAATGAAACATAAAATATCGTTCTTAAAATGGTCATTCATGGCAATTCATATTATTGTTAATAATGCAGACTGCCCCGAGATAAACCAAACTGGACATGGGAGAGGAGAAAACGAAAAGCATTAGTATATTCGTTCCTGCAGTGGTTTTTATTTGTGGCAAAATTTACTTGAACTGATGCAGCCAGAAGGGCAAGGTTTACCA
This sequence comes from Araneus ventricosus, assembly GCA_013235015.1. Taxonomy (NCBI): domain Eukaryota; kingdom Metazoa; phylum Arthropoda; class Arachnida; order Araneae; family Araneidae; genus Araneus; species Araneus ventricosus. The sequence continues at coordinate 198,021 of BGPR01002057.1, forward strand.
GAACAATCCATGAAATCCTGACAGAAAATATGCGCAATGCCATCGTTAGTATCCAACAGTACAAGTTATAGAAAGTCGCAATGAGTGTGATTCCTCTGGAGAAACTATGCCTGGACTATGGAGGTCAACATTTCTAGCAGTACCTATGAAGATGTAGGAAACCACCTAAGCAGGTTTTGTATATGATTTTCTTATCTAAAGTCGCTTTACATTAAATGTCTTCTTCGCTTGCTTTGGGTTTTGTAGATCTTGGGGCATCCTCAATTTTAAAGGACAGATAAGAAATGAAGTATTAACAAAAGAAACATTTTAAAGGTGATTAAATATCAGGGAGATTTTTTTCTTCCTAAAAGATATATTCTTAAGTCTAATAATTGTTACTTTTTCTGATAATAGAATTCCATTTTAATAGAAGTGTATTATGATGAAAAAGTCAATTAAGATAAACAATTTGAAAAAAATCCCATTCTTCGTTTTTACGCAAATAAAGTTTAGCACACGAAAAAAATTCATGCATCTGACATTCAACTGAATACTAAGTGGTTTTGTAATATACATTTAAATAGACTATATTATAGACTTTAATATAGAGAAATGCTTTGCTAATGAAAATTTCTTCATTACTTAATTCTCGACGCATTGAAATGTTTTGCATTATACTGTTACTAATATTTTCAGTAAAACAGAACATGTAAAAGTATGGTATCTTGTGAAGGTAATTTTCGAAAAGTTGCATATATGATTTTAATTATCTGAATTAAATTGTTATTCTTCAAATAATAAAATCAGATAGCTATCCATACAGAAAATTTCCTTTTATAAACTTAACTGACCATCAATAACTACAAACGTTTCAGTAAAAAATTGATTCTCCAGTCTCTTCAGATAAATTAAATTATATGAATAAAGTAAACTGTCGCATACTTTCAAGTTTCTCTATCGTCCTCCTACGAAAGTAAAACCATATCAAAATTTCGATGAATTAAAGTGTTCTTCCTTCAGAATGTTTGGAGCACTTATAATTGTAAACATTTCGGTAACAAAAAGCGTTTAAAAATAAATCAATTTACAAGGCACTGCAAATAAATTAAATTAGACAAACAATGAACTTGAAATGTTTTTCAAAAAATGTCGAAATCTTTTTACAAAGAGTAGAAATCTCTGTTTGTTCTGATGATAACCTTTCTCTGAAAAATCTCTCCAGACTATAATAACTACAAGTGTTTAAGTAAAACCTTCATTTACAAGACACTTCAGATAAATTAAATTACATGGAAATAGGACAGGATCGAATCCATTACAAGATTCCAATCGTAATTTTGCAAGAAAAAGTCTATATTTTTACTGAACAATTTCTCTTTCCCGGAATCCTCTGCAGATATGCAGAATAATTATAAGCTGTCACACTTCAGTAACCAGAAATAATTTGATAAAAGATAGATGATTTCATCAGGCTAACATAGAAAATAAAATGTTTAAAACAATTACAATTGTTCTTCCGTAGAAAGCAAAAGTAGAGAACTTTTTGACTGAAAAAGTTTTCTTTCCCAAATAACTCTTCAGACCTGTATAATATCTATAAACTCCCTACACATAAAAGTGTTTCATAACCGCAAATAATTTAATAAAAGGTTGATTTACAAATACA
>BGPR01002058.1:0-139552 GCA_013235015.1 Araneus ventricosus
AAATCAAGTGAATGGCTCTCCTTTCCAAACACCCGAAGAAAAAAAAATGAATCTGCATGTATTCAATTTTGATGAGAAAAATAAAATTATTTACCTTATACAGTTGTTGTGTGTGTGTGTGTTCATTCTAACATAATCATAAACTCGTGTTCATGACTCCTACAGTGATGTTATATAATTCTAATCATATGACTCATAAACCAGTTTTGTTTAATTGATAGTGGTGTATATACAAAGAGAGAGAAAAAGTTCGAGACTTACCATTTCCATCATGAAACGCTCAAGTTATATTAGGTGAAGACATTGCGAAAAATTTGTCAAATTGAGTGACCGATTTATAATGAAACATCGCTTTCACAAACACTCACGCGATACACTATCTGTTTAATTATAAGATAACCACTTTTGTCGTCATTTTACATTCCGAAACATCGATTACATCCTGAAACACTCACTAATTTTCAAGACACACAATTTTTTTCTTCTGACATCTATCAATAAAATATTTGAGCAACCGTACTAAAAATCTCTTAGGTTTGATTAAATTAATAAAATTTACCGAAATGAAACTCGAATTTCTCATAGTTTTTGAGAATAATAAAACGTCAAACGGAAATTCTTCCGTCTGACTTTAAAAGAAACACTCACATCACTATATTATACTTAACAATATCACAACGGTAGTACTATCTAATCTGAACATAACACTTAAGGCAGGCTATCTTTACAATAAAAGACTTATTATCTGGCAGTAAACATTACAAAACAGAAAGAAAGAAATAGAACTTTAGATTCCCTACTAGGAATTAATATTTTCTAAAATAATAAGTCATCATAGGAATTTATTTTCTGAAATAATAATTTTTTTTTCTTTAGAAAAACAAATTGTGTGTGTGAAAAATTTGAGCGAAAGTGTTGCATTTTCGCTCAATAATCAAATTTTTCCAGGACTTTACGTCTTATTGCTCACACACTGTCAATGCAGGAAAAATGTTCTGTGTTGCTCACACACTGTTCATGCAGGAAAAATAAGTTATTTGGTGGTTAAAATTGTCGAGACTAAATTTATTTCATCGATGTAAAAAAGGAATTAGAATGCAAAACATGAGTTTCACACAAACACACACGCACAGAGTCTTCGTGAATTAAACATGCATGCCGAAAAAGTTCTTTGTTGGTGGTTAAAATTGTCGAGACTAAATTTATTTGATCTATGTAAAAAAAAAAGGAATTAGAATGTAAAACATGAGTTTCATTTCATTAATTTATTCAAACCTAAGAGATTTTTATTTTTCTATGTCATTGATAGAATATTCTTTGATCGTTTTCATCATTGGAAGAAATATATTTTCAAAAGTAGAGTGAATTTGAAACTATAAGATTCATGTAGGATTGACACAGAGTAAGCAATGATTAGAATTATCTATGTGGAATATTCTCAAAGATAATCTGTCGCAAAGAGAAGTAAACATACACACAAACGTAGCAACTCTTTTATCGTTATTCGAAGTAAATCACACACACAATCTTCACGCATGCAGAAAAAAGTTCTTTGGCGGTTAAAATTGTTGAGATTAAATTTTTTTATTTGATCAATGTGGAAAGGAATTAGAATGTAAAACATGAGTTTCATTAATTTATTCAAACCAAAGAGATTTTTTTTTCTTCTATGTTATTGATAGAATATTCTATGATCGTTTTCATCATTCGAAGAAATGTGTTTTAAAAAATCGAAAATGAATTTCAGTCATGTAAGAAAAATTAGTTAGAGAAAATACATATAATTAATTAAATAGAATAAATAGTTTGTGAAATAATATAAGATTAAAAGAAATAAGTAATTAAGAGAAGGTCCAAATAAGTTCGTAAAAGCAGAAATCACTCGAAATTTTTTTAAGTATCGAAAGAAAGATATGTTTAATCAGTTAATAGGCGAAAGTTTTAGATTAGTGGGATGTTTTATATAGTTTTAGAGTTAAGTATGATGAATGATCCCTAAATTTTTAAGATAAAATGATTTGTGATGAATCAATGCATTTGTGATGTTTAATGTAACCTTTTTAGCGTCATTCGAAGTAAATTGCAATGTCTTTATAGATAAGTTATATGTTCAACAGAAAAGAAGTGATCTTTAATGGTTAATATTAATGAAGCTATTTCGTCAATGTTCCATTTAACTTTAAGAGAGTTTAACGTTTTTATATTCCTGAAACAGTTAAAAACGGAATTTTAAGTTAATTTATTCAAACTAAGTGATTTTTAGTGCTCTTGTATGTTATTGTTAGAATATTCTAAAATTGTGTTTGTTAGTGGAAAAATAAGCTTGAAGCAACGAGGAAAGTTGAATGATGAAAGAAAAATAAATCCAAGTTGGATCATTCGAAGAATTATTCTTATAAAACTGATTTAATTTAGAAACAGATTTTATGAGAATTAGCGACTAAGTAAACTTTTTGTTATTTAAGAACAGAAAATGCGCAAGTTTTGAAATTTTCCTGAAAACAAATGAAAAACGTTATTCGATAGCGAAAAAAGAAAAATGAGCATGCCGAAAAATAGAATAAGATTGAAAGTTTAACTCTAATTGATGAAATTCTGTGCAAAAGCTGAGAAAATTCAAAGTCTCTAAAAACAGGGGAAAAAAAATGAAATTAAGATTGTAAGTATCAAATTATTATGTTTATTTTATATTTAAATATTTTATTTTAATGCACGCATGATAAGTTATGATTGAATTGATGTAAATCTGTGAAAGGACGTTGTGAAAAAAAAAATCTAAGCCAGTAAAATCAAACTTTTGTAAAAGAAATAAGCCGAGAAAAATTCAAAGTTCCTCAAAAATTTTCAAAGTCCGAAAAAATAATTAATTCGTTATCTTAATTCCTTATCTAATCTAAGAAGGGGTTGGTGGTGGGGGTAAAAGTCCAAGAAAATTCCTTCTCGACTCGAAAATCTCAACTCGAAAGAGGTTGACGATCACAGCGCCCCCTATACACCGAAACATGAAAGTCGGGGTCAACTGAGGTCAAAGTGGGCTCAAACCCCTATTATAACCCTACTTTCAACTATTTCACGATTGTACTTTGAACATCGGGTATCCGGTAAAACATCAAATTTCCGCCATCGGTGCGGCCGGAAAAAGACCTTGAAAGAATTGGACCATTGACGTCAGACGCGAATTCTTAAATGAGATAGACGTGCAACACTTCCTCATATTGCCGGGGATTTCAATGATGAGGCATCTACAACCCAGATAGCAATTTAGTTTGCAGCAAAGTTGACATGACAAGAGTGCACGCTTGAAACAAGCTTGCAGGAGCGACGAACTTGCAGCAAGCTTGCCACGTCAAACTCATTGCAAACAGCAAAAACAGCACAAAAGAAATCTCGGATTAGAACTCGCGACCTAGCGCTTGCTAGCATGACACTCTAAACCACTCAGCCAGCTAGACGGCGAGAGGAGAAGATAGATTGTGCTAATAAATCGCGCATACGATTTATTTTAAACTCTTTTCTTGATTTCATTAATTTTTTAAATTTTGTGTTGAGAACATGTTTTGAAATCAAAGAGAGAGCGATTTTCGCTAATAACTACGTTTTGCTAGTAGAATAAATTATGAAATTAGGTTTCAAAAGTAATTACTTTTAAAATGGGACAAAATGTAAGTTATTATTTTTCAACAAACATTGACTGTTTTTTAGGTTTAATTTTGTTTATGAACGTTAAAATTTCAACATTAAGAAAAAGGCGATATAGTTTTCTTTAAAGTGCGAGTTCTATATTTAGTAAAAAGATGGAAAATGTTTCAAAATTTTTTTTATAAAAAAAACAGTTTTTTCACAAATTATCATTGATTTATTGAATTAATAAAAAGAAGGACGGTCTAAGAGATGCTATTAAAAATCAGATGTTTTTTTTTTTAAAACAGAGACAAAGATAATTATCTCTTTGTGCTATCATCTTTGCATCAAGCTTGTTTTGCAAACTCACAGCAAGGAGGGGTGGTGCTAGATGTGGCAAACTCGTTTTGCAAGCGAGGGTGGCAATTCTGCATTGTTAGTTTGTCACAAGTTCGCTTCAAGCCTGACGCGTTAAATTTGCCATGACAAGGTAATATCAAGTCAAAATCAAACTTGCTGCAAACGTACGTGCTATCTGGGAAGTGTCAGTGTGCGAACTGTTCAACGGACCGTCGTTAATATGGGCTCTCAGAGCCGAAGGCCCACTCGTGTACCGTTGCTGACTGCACGGCACAAAGCTTTACTCCTCTCCTGGGCCCGACAACACTGCCATTGAACTGTTGATGACTGGAAACACGTTACCTGGTCTGACGAGTCTCGTTTCCAGTTGTATCGGACGGACGCACGTGTACGAGTATGGAGACGACATCATTAATCCATAGACCCTATTTGTCAGCAAAGGAATGTTCAATCTGCTGGAGCCTCTGTGATGGTATGGGACGTGTGCAGTTGGCGTGATACGTCTAGAGACGACTCTGACAGGTGACAAGTACTTAAGCATTCTGCCCGATCACCTACACTCATTCATGTCCATTGTGTATTCCGACTGATTGAGACAATTCCAGCAGGACAATGCGACACCCCATGCGTCGAGAGTTGCTACCAAGTGGCTCCAGGAACACTCTTCTGACTTTAGACACTTCCATTGGACACCTAAATCCCCACAGATGAACATTATTGAAGATATCCGGGATGCCTTGCTACATGCTGTTGAGAATAGATCTCCGCCACCTCGCACTCCTATGGATTTGTGGACTGTCCTGAAGGATGAATGGTGTGAATTGCCTCCAAGATACCTTCAGACATTAGTCGAGTCCATGCTACATCGTGTTGCGGCACTTCTGTGTGTGCGTGGGGATTCTACACGGCAGGTGTACCAGTTTGTCTGGCTCTTCAGTGTATTAATAATGCTAACAAGGGCTTAGATTAGCGTAACTCAAACGACTTGAATTAACGTAATAATTTTTGTAGAATATATTTTAAATTTTATCTCATTTTTATAACACCATTAGTTCAACGCCTAAACGAATGAAAACAGCGCTGAAATAATTTTGATTTAGTTATAAGCTAACAATTACTCATCCTGATAATCAATTATTCAAGTGAAAAGAATTTCAATACAATCTTTGAGCTTGTTTCATGGAGGTGTTTTATAAAATTAGGTTCAAATGAAGGCATATATTTTCTTGGGTCCGGAGCAGTGGTGTAGTCGCAAAATGAGCAGTGCCGGAACGCTCTAACTTGGGTGACAAAACTCTCACTGTTTTAGGACGTTTTCACAATTTTTTTATTTATTTCTCCTGAAAAAAAAAGCAGTGCCGGAACGACGTACCGGTGCGTTCCGCCTCCACTACACCCCTGCTCCGGAGCTGCGTCAAGCTTATATATAATACACTCATAAGGTATAAGTAAAATAGGCATAAGACGTGAATACTCTTTTCGTAAGTTCTATGCTCATGAAAGGTATTAAATATTTTATCACTTTCACACCGAGAACTTGGAAAAAGCAGAGTCTATTTTTCTCCCCTTCTAATTCCTTTGTGTTTTCCGACATAACCTAATATTAGTTTCCAGTACCCCCAATTGGTACGCGTACCACACTGGAGTGGTGTTCTTACGACGGGGGCACGGTCTGCTCGAAGGGGTGGCAGGGTCTCTCCGACAGAGGGGCACGACCTGCTGTGCAAGGGGAGGAGCATCATGATGACCATCTCAAATTTTCGCCAGATCTTTATTTATCAACTTGCAGTACGCGCACGGCGTTGCCCGTGGCATAATGACATCAACAAAATAAAAAAACCCCACATACAATTACATAAATGAAAGATTGAAAAACGAAATCAAAACAGAAATATATATATATATTATTGAGTTTGTGCGTTTCTTTTTCCACTCGACCGAGATAATTAATCCAAAACAATATTAAAAAATTACAATGTGATATTTATTACACCGCAAGCAAAGTACGAAAGGAAAAGGAGTAAGTTAAGACACATTTAAAAATAACAATCGAAGTCATCGAGTAAATAAATCATCTCCTCACAGAACGCGAAAGTAATGACGTCACCTGCCACGCAGAAGGTCACGTAACCAGCCAATGAAATTGCAACAATGCAGTCGGGGAATCTCCGGAGGATGTCTCGTTGGGAAAGGTCGCTAGTAAAAAAAAAAAAAAAAAATGTTTGAACTGAGCAGGGAAAAATTAATTTAAGAAAAACGGGAAAGGCTATTTTAACGGTTCTTGTTTTAATTCCGACAGAAACGTTCCAGTTATAAGATGAAAAAAAAATTGAAAATGATAGCGTTATTAGAAAGGCAGATGCTAGAAATTACAGAAAACCGAATGAAAAATTAACATAAAAGTGACTATTTTTCAAAATTCAGTAAATTACGTTGAGAATTCAAAATAAATTTCATTAGAACGCAAATCGTTTGCTCTTTCCAATGGTGTTTCTATTTTTTTCGTAAATTTATCCAAAACATACTATTGAGAAATTAGTGCGAAAAATCATCCAAAACAACAGAAAACATTAAATAAAAATTAGCTAGATTAAATTTTAAAATTCTTGCATCGAGGTGCATTTAGTCACCATTACGACTACCTGTGCCAGATTTCATAGATGTAAGTGCGATAGATCTGGACATCGCACACACACGCAAACATTGCCTTTTATAAGTATAGACTATTTCAATAGCCCGTTGCGTGAAAGGGGTACAAAAATTGACCCCGACGGGGGGCACAGCATCTGCACAGGGAACCCTGGTCCCCCCGGAACGCGCAACTGGTTGGGAATCATTGAATTAGATAAATGAAATTCGGCACGTAATCTTTACACCATAATTGTAGATCTGTGTCCAATTTTGAGCCTGAAGTCGAAAATAAGATGTCCAAAATGCATGCTCGGTTTTCTTCATTATATCGCGAAGCAAGCACAAAACGTGTCATTGTGTGTTAGGTAAATTTCCTGGAAGTCAGGTGTGATCTGTGTATATGTGGGATGGGATATCGAAACACACGACATTTCTGAATATCGAGACGGAAATACTTTATTCGAGTTTTGGAAGAGTTAGTTATCATTTCTTTATGGTTCAAATTTTAGCATTCTTTTTTACTTGCTACTGTGCTTCCTAATTAGCCAAATAAAGTGTAAATATTGTAATTAAAATCAAAATGAAATCAGCGGGAGTGGTCTCCCCTCAACATTCTCCTATCTGTTCTAACGCGAGTGTGAAAAAAATACACAGAGCGGCACCAACATGGACGATTCTCTAACACATGTGGGGAAAAAATAATCCAAACTGCAGTAAAACACACCAAGCGTCCCTAACACAGGTGGAGAAAAAATGAAAAACTCAATGAAAAAAAAAAAAAAAAGATAGAGATGGTATTGGAAAAGAGATGCGAGGTCAGGAAGAAAACATCAATTTTCCAGTTGAACTTATCCTTGATGCATACTGGTTTCCAAAAACCTTTCCGTTCTATAATTTTTTTTTGCAAGTTTTAAATCGAAACTTGTAATGCTCTCTCTCTTGAAGTTAATCCTCCGAGCGGCGCAAACGTCTTTTTCTGTTCAGTTCAAAAGCAGATAGCTAGTATTTATATGTATATTTTCTTAAACTACCATGAATAAAGCGTTCTTAAGATTTCAGAGATATAAGTAAATACAAAAAAGATTGATTCATTTCTTTTAAAAGATAAGTTTTTTTAACCTGATAGCTAAAAGTTCAAAATAATTGGGCGCTCAGAGAGTCAAAATATCCAGAAATGTGCAAAATGATTAAAGGTGCAGTTTGAAAACATAAAAAAGAAGCAAAGGAAAGGGGAGGGGGAACTTTCGAAACAAGATTGGTTGTATACTAAGGAAAACTCAACTATCAAAGTTATGGGCTAATTTAAAAAGATTGAAAAAAAAAAGAGCAGATAATATTTTTAACTTTAAAAATCCATGTTAAAAAATATACTATTAATAGTTTTTTTTTTGTGAGAAAGGCATCAAAATACAAGAAAGAATGAATTATTTCATAATATTTAAGGTTGTTCAAATAGATTATTTTATTATATGACTTGAGGAATGTATAGATTATTTAAACTCCAAAAGGAACTATTACAATGAAACTGCTTACAATGCACAATTCATACTGACTGTTTGCAAAGTCTTTGAAGTATGGAAAATTGAATCCGTTCCACACCTTCAAAATAAATATACAAATCTATCAAACACTTGACATTGCACAATGTTACTTAATTAATGCCAATGACAAATATTTGACAATTTCAAAATATCACTGTGACTTGTGTTTTTTATTACAAAGTTGATTGTTTTTAAAAAGTGCTTTCAGACAAATATGATGCTGATTATAAATATAAAAAATTCTCATTTTGCTTAGAATGTTTTATTAGTACAACAACTTACATTGAGAGTTTGCATAAAAGATTTAAATGTTTATATATGCACAATATTAATGGAAAAAAGTATTAATTTCAAAAAGAAAACACTTGACAAATGATCTATACGAAATACTGAATCATTAAAAATGCACAAATTATGAACTACAAACAAAATCTAGCCACAAATTTTATACAAAAAGCAACATCATCAAAATACAAATGAAATCATTAATCACTGCTATACAAATAAGGAAACATTTATTTACAACAGCATATTCATTTTCTTTCTAAAGAAATGCTAGACAACAGCTTAAATTTCCTAAAATTCACTTTCCAGAGCCATATCCTTGGTCACAAACTGTAACAGGCATGGGTAATTTAATTTACAAACAATTAATTTACATCTTAAAATCTGATTTAAAAAAAAAAGAAAACTGGGAAGATTAATGGAATAATAATAATAATAAAAGCCAGCCAAAGGAAAGTTAATATTAAAAAAAATAATTGAAAACTAAACTGAAAGTACAAAAGAATGCTTATTTTTACAGCTACGTTAAGCATTAAACATGCCATCTGTCAATAATAGACAACTTGATGTCAATACAAGACATTAAAAAAATTCAATTTACAAAAATGCAAAAGTGGCCAATTCACTAGAATTAATCAAGTTTCTTAATTTTAGACACTTATAAATTCCATTTTTATTTGATTCCAAGTTAGCATTCATAGATTGCTTTGTTATTATTCATTGAAAAGCATATAATGCTTTCTCTTTATAATGGAAACACTGAAGAATGACAATATCAGACTAAATTTTATAATTTGCAGAATTTCAAATGCTAAATTAATTTTGTTCTGAAGTTAAACCAAGAAGATTTTAGAGGCGCACATATTTAGGGAAAATGTACATGTTTCAAATATCTTTTAGACTTAAAAAATCTTGTTTAAAAGATATATGATATAATGAGTAAGGGAATTTCTTACTTTTCAACAACATTCCTATGTCAATCAAGCTTTCTATATAGTTTTCCTCATATTGCAGCTAAGTTCAGCTAAACAATATATGCTTACATTTTGAAAAGAAACTATAAATTTCTTCAATTTAATTTTTGAATTTCCAAAACTTCACATTTTATAAAAAACTTGAAAATCATATTTATTGCATTCAAAGGTAAATAAGAAAATGAAAACTGATAAGAAAATAGGTAGCTACATAAAAATTGCTTTTTGATTCCACCCCATGTTTCAGAAAGTTTTTGTATGAAAAAAATATAAAATCGTATTATAACACTGAATTAACTGATCTATTTATTTTTTATGTGCTTAGCACATAGCTTTCGATTATTTAGTAAAACAATCTCTGCATTTCACTATTACAGGCTTTGTACAAAGTTTAAGAAAAACTTAGAGAAAATATATGTATTAAGATTTTAAAATATGAAAAACAGTTATTTATTCCCATATCAACTTTACTGCATGTGATATGTAGCCATATGCCGCTTTAATTGCGATTCATTAAGAAAGCTTCTTTCACAATATGCACATTTCAACTGTTCAAACTGAAAATGGGTCTTCATGTGAGCTTTCAGTGTGGCTGGGGTCTTGAATTTCTTTTCACAATACACACAAGTGTGAGAACGAGTAGCTTCATGTGTAGCCATGTGTGCCTGCAATTTGCTGGCAGTCTTAAACATTTTCAAACAAACTTGGCATTGATGGGCACTGGCCACCTTATGGCTATCAAGGTGTAACTGGAAATGCTGGATAGAACCACTCTCATATGGGCAGAACTCACAATGATAACGTACATTGCGAGTAGGGGTTGCTGTCGGAGCTGGGGCTGCTGGTTTCTTTTCAAAAATGGTCAATTCAGGTCTCTGTTTCAAAAATGGTAGAATTTCAACAGGTACTTGATCATCAGTGTTTTCAAAGCGCCTATAACCTGTAAAAATAGAAATTACCTGAATATTAAATCTATTGATTAACCATTTAACTGGTTTATCCACACATCAAATAAATATATTTTTAAACTTATGAACTAAAATTTAGTCATTCATAGATGTTATAAGTGGATATAAAAAATACATAGAATTCATGATCATCTGAAGTGTTTTATGGATTTTCATTTGAATAAAACCAACAGCACATATTCAAAACAAAAGATGTTCTAGATGAGAAAACCGATCAGTATAGGTTGTAATTATTCCAAGGTTCAAGCAAATGAATGAGTTTACCACAATCTCCTTATTTTAAATCATACCAAGAGCATTTGCAAAAAAATGAACAAGGATGGATAAATAAATTGCAATAATTCATAAATGGCTACTATAACTGCTCTTCCTAATTATCATCTAATAAATTTCTTTAACAAAAAAAAAAAAAACTTTACTCTGATTTTTACAATAGAAAATATTTCATTACAAAATCAGATTATTTTTTTGCTTGAAAATTCTTATTTTGTGAGCAATGTGTTTTTATATTTATTTTCATTCATATTTAAATATATTAATCACACTTAGCAGTTAAAAAACCCACTTCTACACAGTAATTAATATAATCTAAATATGGATATATAGTATATTCAGAGATTACGAGAGTATTAGATTTTTGAAAAAACACACAATTAAAGAAAACTGTGACTCTAACTATGACTTAATCCCTCCAAACCAAATGACTGATATTGTGGACATTAATTAAAATGTTCTCGGCAAACAGCAGTTCTTTATAACAATGTTATAAATTGCAAAATAAATTAATTTTTTTGATAATCTTTATTGTGTAGCAATTTGTATGCTAAAGGAAAATAAAAATCTAAGAAAATAATTTAAAACTTCCAACTGAAAGGGTTAATAGGAGTTTGCAATTCAGGATATTGAAACATAATTTTAATATCTTAGAGATCTCATTCATTTATGCATATTCAATTTTCAAATGATTTATGAAGTATGCTTTTAAAACTTGGAGTCGCATAAAGGAGGTCAGTCCACAAATTAATAGTCCACTTTTTACCTGAAACAGAAAGAAAATATGTTAATACAGTTCTATTAAATAATTGCTAAGTATGGAAAATTAATACGAATATGCATAGCAAAAAATGAATGCAAAAGACTAGTTTAAAGTAAAACAATAGATAGCATCCTATGACTCATAATAATATAGAAAAATAATATAACATTTCAGAAGAGTTTTGACATGAAGTTCTGCACCTGGAAAAGACATGCATTTCATTTATAATTTTATACTAATAAAAATATAGAACAAGTTCATCCAATATTAAACACAAATGAAAAGGCATACACAATTGTAAAATAAAACCAGATTGTCAGAAGAGTATACAAGGTTCATAATTAAAACATTCATAACACATGTATAATTAAAAAAAAATTCAAAAAATATTAAAAATAGCTGAAGCATCAGGAATGAAATGCCAGAAGGACAGTTCACTTTTTCCAGTTTGCAATGATAAAACCTGCATGATAAAAAACAAAAGATTAACACAAAATAATAAATAGTAATAAAAATACATAAAATGAAAATATTTAGAGTCATTTCCAACAGCAAAGAATTGGTTTTAAGTATACTGGGGGGAGGGGGAAATTACAATCTTTTACGAACTTCAATGAACAAAGCTCTCACAGCAAAATTTAACTTTATCTGAAAAATATCTATTTTAAAATAAAATTTGACGGATATTGATTTCTTCATTTTATTTTGCATGTAATTTAAATTTCATATTGGCCAATTTTGCAATTACAGTAATGTGACTGTGAAAGATAAAGCTGAAGAAGAGACTGTGCACTATTACCATTTTGTCCATTTCTTTCAATAATGAATTTATAAAGTTTCCAAGAGATGGCATTAAAAAACGAATGAAACAAGTTTTGCATTTTCCACAGGTTTCATGACCTGGGCTTATCACTTTTAATATTTTCCCTTCAGTTTGATTCACACTGACTGGTCATATACATGCGACCATATTCTATGCATAATAAAAGTTAGGAAAGCAAATTCTTTACAGGCAAACTTTTAAACAAAATTAAATCTAATTAATCTTTTTAAATATGAACTATTTACTTATATATAATAAGAAATATAAAAAATGTTTTTTAAAAATATCTATGCTTTCACTAATACACTAAAATGTAGAAAATAATTTTTTATCAGAAGTCATAAAAGTGTGAGGCACAGATATAATTGCTCTAGTAAATTGTGATTTTAATCACAATCATAAAATATATAAATTTTTGAAGATATTTAAGAATTTTTTAAAAAAATATTCATTGAGGCATGATTTGATTAATGTACTGTTTCCAGTGCCTCACACATTTTGCTTTAAACTCTAAATTTTTGATTAAAAAAATTTTTTTTTTCACATTTTAGTACACAAACGCATGTTTTTTTAATTTTTTTTTTATTTTCTTAATTCCATTTTTTAATACTGTTCATAATTCATTATTCTAATTATTATTAAATCTTATAATCAAATTTTCTTAAATTCAATACCAGATGGCACCTCTAATAATGAATAAAAATCAAATAAATTTAAGCATTTAATTGATAATAAAGTTCTGAAAATATTGCACATCTTTGGAAACACACAACTGTACAGAAATTCAAAACTACAACATAGGATCAGGAAGACACTAAAAAAATATGTATTATAAAACTCCACCTTTACAAACATGAAACAAGTCAGATAAAAATAAGTTAAGAAATAAATAAAGTTTAATAAACGTGTAAAAAAATGAGGCAATCTGGAACATATTATTCAAATCCAGAACAAACATGTAAAAGTTGAGACTGCCCTAGCTAATCTGGGATGTTTGGTCATTTTGATTTCATTCAAAAAGCAATAAAGCATCTTTGCGAACAGACAGATAGACAGTACAACTAGTTTATACAACTAATTTAATGCAAAAAAAAAAAAAGAAATTCTTTAATCAATTTCAATCTCTTTTCATCTCGGCACATAATTAAATGAAAAAGATTACATTTTCCAACTACAATGGTAGTGTCGGGCATCATTCATGCTCTCTGGCAATGGATTTTGTGTTCTTACACATATTTATAAATTTTCTATTTTGAAATCAATATATCCAATTAAAAAAAGCAGGAAGGAAGAAAAATTTATTAAAGATGCAGCAAAATCAGTAACTTTAATATTAGGACTAACTTAATACAAATATAAAATAAATCCATAACAATAACAGACATGACAGGCTTGGAACAGAAAAAGCTGAACTTCATAAATAAAAAATCGTGCCAAACATAAATACTGAGAAGTAAAATAAGTATAATTAATCGAACAATAAAATAAATAAATTTATATAAAAAGTGCTTGAGATATTGAAAATATTGTATAATATTTAATTAAGAAAGATAAAATCTGATGCCGAAAAAGTTGAAATCTGCGTTTTAGCAGAAATGTGTCATATTTGCAATAATCTAGATTGTGTTGTAAGGTTTTGAAAAAAGAAAATCACAGTAATGAATAATAAATTTGAAAAGTACTTTTGTATGCAATTTGAGGGGTGTATTCTAAAAAATAAAGATTTCAGTAATTCAGCAATCTTCTTGAGCTTACCTTTGTAAGAAATATCTGCCATGAAATAAAAAAGTAATTTCACTCTTTTTATTTTTTAAATTATAATATTTTTCAACAGCTTTTACAAATTAGTTTAGATGAATGGAAGGGATTGAGATATTTCGTGTAATAGCACTTATGCATTAATTAAACCCTCTTTTTCACTTTTAAAACTGGAATTAAATTAACATGTAAAATTAAATATTTATTTTTTTAATGTCTGCATTGGTTTATATCAAACTGAAATATTTAAAAGTAATGGAGTATTGTTAAATAAAGAACTGGTTATATTACAGTATAATTTTTTAGTATTTAGTAGAAAATGATTTCACTATGCTAAAATAATACACTTTTCTGACAAATAAATTAATCTTCAGGTTTTTCACATGCACCAAAGCAGGGATGGGGAACCTGCAGCCTTAAGGCAGCATGTGGCTTTCTTGAGTTTCTTATGCAGCCTTACCCAGTTATTTACAATTTGTATTGAAATATGTAATTGTCTGTAATATAATAATTACAGAACAATAACCCTTAAGATTCTGCTTGCACGGCTTTTTGCCAACTGCTGAAATTAAATGAGGCCTTTTAGTGCAAAAAGGTTACCACTCATGCACCAGAGGAAACATGTAGACAGAAATACATAATTCAATCTCATGATGTAAAAAATAGATAGAGTTGAGATTTAAAATATCTAAATAGTAAAAAGCAATGTGTACAGTAATTACTAGAATAAATTTAATTCAGGTAATAAGTAGGGGTATAACGAATATTCGGCCTTTTTGCCGAATACTCGGTGGGCCGAAAACTAAGCAGATATTCGGTTGAATATATTCAGGATAATAATTTTTTTTAAAAATGTGCTTTTAAATACACATTTAACAAAGAATATTACAGAATTTCATTTATTATAATAAAAATCTATCCAATTTTAAGTTACACAGTAAATAACTGTATTTAATAATGTTGCATCATTTATAGAAGTCTGTTCCATATGGTTTCATATACATTATCAGCTTCAGAAAATAAACGGCCACTATATAATGTTTGCAGGTGCTGAAAGATATTTTCTTGTTAAATTTGCAAACCTTGGAAAGTTTTCCACATTTTTTTCCCCACCAATTAAGTGGACACTCCATCTTACCTATTATAAGTATATTTTTTAATCAAAATAGGAATTTACTTCTAGTAGTTTTGTTGAAATTCTACATTTTAAATGGGAGATAGTGCAACGACAAACCACAAACGCAATGGGTTCGAAAAAAGATTAAACGATTAACTTTTAACTGCGACCGATGCACGTTTGTTTACCATCTTGCGTTGGCGTCTTGGCGCGATGGCGCCGTTTTACGAAGAGTGTGTTCCAACTTGTAGATTTCAACCAAAACTACTAGCTTTCCTAGCTCATTGAATGTACGGAATCTGTTACTTTTAATTATTCTAATGAAGCAGAAAAAATAGCGCTCGCGATGCCTGCGGCATCTGAAGTAGGCACCGGGCAAAATTTTTTAACTTAAAAAAACATCAGCAGCTTCGCTTTCAGCAAAGTGGGATCCTAGTAGCTTCGCTAGCTTAGTGAATGTATGGAATCAGCTTCTTTTAATCACTCTAATTTAGCAGCAGAACATTTGCCCTTAGTAGCGTTCAAAACAAGTACAACTTCAAAAATTCCATGCAAACGATTTTTATTACAAGACAAAGAAAAAATCTCTCAATTATGTGATCGGAAAAATATATCATCACTAAATAAACCCAAGTTCTATTTGTCATTTATTTACTAATTGAAATCATACTAATTAAAATACATTTTATTATTTAATAAATAATTTAAGTTATTTAAAAATCCGCGTAGTATGTAAACAACTCAAATCACGCAAAACGCTTGCCATGACGTAAGCAATCTGGCCGATGGGTTGCCAATGGAACTAATCCGCTCGATTCCTCAGGTTACCATTTTGGCGATGAAAGCGGTGTGTTCCAACTTGTAGATACCAACCGTAATTTTAATTTAACCATTCAATTTTCTTCTGTGTTTAACAGTTACAATTGATAAAATTTAACAAAAAATTAAATTAAATATTAATAGAAATTAAATTAAAATGAATTGAAACTCTTTTGCATTATACAGAAAGGCGCAAATGCAGCTACTTCTGTGTTTGTAATTGTTATGTTCTGTAATGATGACTCTCATTTTTTATTATTGGAATTAAGATATTTAAAATATTATAAACACACATAAAAATATTAGCATTTTTTAAAAATACACCTAATAAAAAAACAGTTTTATTAAAAAAATCTTAAATTTTTTCATTAAAATTTTAAAAATATTTCATTTATAATCAAAAGTGAAATGTTTTTAAAAATTTGATATTTGGCCGAATATTCGGTATTCAGCCAAATCCCTATTCGTTACATTCTTAGTAATAAGTGCAATGCACATAAGAAAACACATTCATGGTTCTTTTACAAGTGGAATGCATTTCAGACCATTGAATAAAATAAAGTAATTTCATTAAGTATAGATTTCATACATTAAATTTTACGCAAATAACGAATTTTCAAGTGAAATATTTATAGTAACAGGTGAGAAAAAACAATATTAAATAGATTAGACATTCAATAAGATTTAAGCAGAATTTGTAAATAACTAATTTGTTTTAATCTTCCAAGCATAAAAACATAATTAGATGAACAGGGTTATAAGTAAATTTTTAGAAAAAGTAAGGGACGGGGGGGGGGGGGGCACCTTACAACAATTAGCATTTCTCTCCACTGGAAATGCTATTTGATCACCTGATATGGGACTAATCAAATTTCAGAAGAGAACATCTTCTGACAAGTTTCATTCCATTTCTTAAACCATGTGCTTTTGCTATGGAATGAAAGCTGTTTTGTGTCCTGCTAAGAAGAAACTGAAATTTCTTTTCATCACTGAATTTTTCTTACTTTATATTTATTGAGATAAGTTGGATTTATTCCCCAAATTAATTAAGATTTTCTGCATCTAACAATAATATTAATTAGAAATTCCTTTTGTAAAGAGAGTTATAATACTTTAAATTTAATGGATGAACATACTTTCAACAAACATCCAAGGGCACATTTCAGCACTGTTAAAATATATCCCTCATATTAAGGAAGTATTAATTTAATCAAGTAACTTTGAAACCTGGGCAAGATGGTCTGAACTTGAATAAAGAATCATAATAAGCTAGAAGAAAAAGAGACTTCAAAGGTTATGCAAGCAGTTCAAGATGGCATGTCTCTTAGAACAGCTGCAGACATATGTGGAATGCCCTATTCCAAGTTAATTTATAGATTTAAAATAAAGTAAAACAGTTGGTCTCGATAACATAACATTGTATACTTCATCCAACTGCTTTAGCTCCAAGTATACACGTCAACAAGTTTTCATCATAGATCAAGAAAGCATGCTTTGTGATTATATTATTAAAAGTTCAAATATGAACTACTAGCTTATATACTCAGTGTTGCTCAGGGTAGAAATATTTTCAAGTCTAAGTACTTATAATACTTTAAACTTAATCAAACAGTTTATCACTGTAATATCTTTCATTGATTTTCTGTTGCCTTTTCCTGTGTCTCTGACCCCTCGGCCAGCAGCTAAACTAACCTCTTCTTTTCGTCTCCATACTTTGAACCACTTCCCCAATGAGTCTGACAACCCTTGAAATTCCATCTTCTCATCCCCATCATTGCTATGGAGACAGAACGCAAACCCATGCCCCTGTAACCATAACATTTAACCCAGTTGTCATTTGCTTAGCAAGCGCAAACGGCCTTCGGGGCCTGGTATTATTTTTAAACCCCTTGATCATATTTTGCATTAAAAACTAGCATAAATGTAGAAGTGTTTTGTCTCCATGGTGCCCCTAAAACTAGCATCTATACTTCCTTTACTCTCTGGTTGCTATGCCACTGCACACTGATTAGGATAATCAAAAACTTAAACAAAACATCGCGTAATAAATAAACTAACATCATTGGATATTTGAGGGCATATTAAAAGCTACGAAATAAAAATGGTTAACAGCGGTAAAAACATGTGAATAAAGGTTTTGATGAAACAATAAATTGGTTTGAATTTGATTTTATAACAATAGAAACCATTGTTACAAATTGAGTTTAAAATGAATTCTGAAACGTTTATTAAATTGGTGAAAGCATTGTACAACAATTAAATTGGTATCATTAAAAAGATAATTTTTTGCTCTTTAAGGTGGTGTAAAAATAATTTTCATACTATAAGTATTTCAGAAGTTATTGGCAACAAACCTCTAAAAATAGCTTAATTTTCGTTATTTAATTAAAAATCTAATTCAAATTTCAAAATAATTTTTCTAGCGTTAGTTGCCCCTTGTGCTAATCCATCACTGTGCCAAATTTGGTCACCATAAGTCCAATAGTATGGGCGAGCATAAAGACCCAAAAAACGAACATTCAAACCTACTTTTCTCTTTTATATATTCTGATAGTCCGACTTGCAAACAAGTACAGCAGTGTGCATATGATTATTCAAAATGCCAGGGCTTAAGCACTCCAAGTAGTTGGAATGAAAATAATATAGCTGGAATTCATAAGGATTTTATGAATTGTTGGAATAAAGAGGCCAGCCATTTAAGACAAAACTGAAACAAACAACAAAAACAAGAAAAATTAACTTAACCTAAAACCAGATAAATTTTGTTAGATCATTGTATCTTTATATATAAATAAAATTTGTTTCAATAAAATTAACATTCATTTGAGTGAAATGAGTTATGTATTTGTTGAAAGGTGTCCCAGGCCATACTGAATAGTGTCCCATGGGTGGGGCACTTTTCAACAGATTTAGGTTTCAGTTGAGATGCATAATTTCACCTTTTTAGTTATGACCAGGAACTCTCATTAGCTGCCTAAGATTCTGTTGTAACCAATGATGTTAAATACTGAAATAAAAAATATATATACGTTCTACAAAAAGGAAGTTATACTAAAAATTGTTGAAAAGGTGTCCCCCTCTCCTGTAAATGATGATATACATATGTTTGAGTTCTGAAATAAAAGGTATATAATGTCTCACTTAATTACTTCAATATAACAATTGAAATAACTGCATATATCAAGTAAATGTTCAATAGCAAGTTTCAAATACACCATAACAAAAATATTTATGGCTGTATTAATATAAAAGGTGAATTTCCCAGCTAGGAGATACATAAAATAAATAATGCTCACTTAGTAATTGCAATTTTAAAAGTATACTGTCAGTAAATACTTTATTTCCTTTTGAATTTTAATAAAAAGACCAAAACTAGAAAATACAATTTAGATACTTGAAATGTTACTTAAATAACTCATCTTCCAGCTCACATTTTTTTTTTTATTCTTGCATTTTCAAATTCATTAAGCCTCCAAATTATGACTTTTCCTGCTCAGTTTCCATAGAAAAATTACATGATCTAATTGTCTTTACAATAAGAAAACAATTTACAAGCAACAGCATACTCGAACGAGCTTACTACCATGATGTTCGATATTGAATCCTTACATATTGCACGTGATAAGGTAAAATATTTACGCATTCTCATATACTATTTCACAGCATATACTTCCCTGTAAATATTAAAAAAAGGTAAAAATATATCAGTATAAAAGTCTTAGTATATATAAGTGTAAGAACCAACTTAATCGTATTCACACCACACATGCAAGTTTTTATCATCTTGTCGAAATTTATGGTTTATCATACTACTTTGATTCTTAATGTTACAAGTTTTTCTCCTTTTCAGAATAAAACCAAAATCTCTGTAAATCGAAATGAAATTTACTTTCTTACTTATTTGTGATATTTACAATGTAACAGCAAAGTATTTATGGAACACTGAATTATAAAAATATACGTTACGATACCAAAACAGACGCTGCAAACAGATTAGAAATCATACAATTTTTTTCGATTTTGAATATCTGTAGAATTTAGTTAAGATGGAAGTAATTAAAAGTAAAAAATGTATATTTATCTAACTAAGTCTATAAAAATATCGTTTAAATTTGTTATGGTTGGTGTTTGATTACGATTTACGAAACGACGGTGTGCGACAGTTAAATATTCATCTTAGCGGGTCCAGTTACTAAATACTTTAGCAACTATTTATTCAGTTTTATAATTTAAATACTTTATTTAAAAGAAAATATAAAAAAGAGAAAATAAAATATAAAATTTTCGTAGAAAGTTTTAGAGCAAACCGTATCTCAAACCTTTTTTTTTTGTACATCTGTAACATTTTTCTAAACGTAACACAAACTTACAACTACAACTGGCAACACGTTGATTTCATTTGTTGTGTCTATTTTGAAAGTGGTTCTTGGTTTGGGCTTGGTGTAAATTAGCTCGGTTGTTGTGATTTTAGGTTTCTTGTCATTCTGGTTTATAAGTAAGGTTATTCCAAAATGCTTTTTTTAGTGTATTTATTTAATGAAGGGTTCTTTTTGGGAAAGAGAAGTAAGTTAGAATGATTTTTAAAGTTTCATGGCATTTGAAGCAACCTTGATTTATTAGATTTTGTATCATAAAAAAATAAATAAGAAGGAAAAAAAAAAACCCAGTTATTTTGATACAGCGAATAATCTAATATTTTCTCAGAACATGTGTTTTGAAAAACATGATAGTGCATGCGAAGAGTGTTAAAAATGTCTCAATCGCTCGACATTTTGGTAATATTTGGACGAATTGTGGTATGATTAAATTCTAATAGTCTCGAGCTTTTTACATAATGCCAATTAGTCCATTTTGTGCTAGATTAAAGCTCAAGAACCTCTTGCTACAAAAATTCTGACGAAGAAACAAAGTATTTTTTCTTTTAGATGATAAGGTCTGCAGTTTCCTTTGACCACCTGTGGAGTTTCTATTTTTGGTTTCCCTTGTTAGCAAGCAACCACTGAATTAGACACCGAAGTAAAATGATCAGTTAGGTGATAGGAGCAGACACAAATAGTTCGAGAAAGGGAGTGAAATCAAATTGTGTAAAAAAATTAATTGCTTGCACCAGTAAAATTGTTTAGTGGTTCAGCAGTTGTAGCAGCTCTCAAGGATAGATAAAAAATCTGCTGTAACAATATCTGGTACAGCTTAGCTCTTAAGGAACAAGTTAACTCTTGACATATTTTTCAGACGAATGTATCAAAAACAGGAAAAAAAATCCTGTGTAACTTATGTGTGATATAAGTAAATAGATAAAAAAATAAATTTAGATAAGGAAATCCAACATTTTCAAGTGAAACTACTATTATATAAATTATTTTGAAATAAGTGGGAAAAACTAATGTATCACTGTAATTGTGGAGTTTACGGTACCCACCTGTTTCTCGCCAATTTTTCTTGTCGCAATTTCATGTGCCGTCGCCAAATACTGTTTTGGATGTACAGTGCAATTTTTATTGCTCTCTTATGCATGTGTCACCTGAAAACAAAAGATTAAGCACGCAATGCCTGCGGCATTTCAAGCATATACTGGACAAATTTTTTAACTTAACAAAACATCAGCGGCTTTGCTTTCAGTTTAGCGGAATACTCGTATATTTGCTTATTCATTGAAAAAACGAAACACACAGAATAACATACACGGTACTGAACCGATATTCAATCCGAAGAATTCCAAACAAAGTTTTATTCAAATTCGATTTTATTGACCAATCACATCTTAGAGTTGAACAAAACAGTCCAATCGGAACGTGCCGCAATATATCTTGATAAGCAAAACACCGATTAAAAGATAAATTTATGCGCTTGTCACTTGTTAAAAACATGTAGATGCATCCAAAACAAATGTTCTCTCATCACCTTTCTTGGCAACAAAAAGTTGGCGATCCTAAGAGGAACAAAGTAAGTGGATACTGTAAGCTCCACATAAACCTGGATCACAATCATACTTTACTAAAATGACCTGGATTAGTTGGGAGAGTCCCACATTTTGATTTTTTTAAACCAGATTAAAAAAAAATGTCCCAAATTTGAATTAAATGGCCCAGTTTATCCTAATTTTTTTCTTATCAATAAGTAGTTCTTATTAAAAATAAAGTATGGACTTAAAAGTGTTAAAGAAGCTTGATTCTGAAAAATTCTGTTTCCTGAATTTTATTATGGATAGAATAGTGTCTCCCGAGTATAATCATTGTGGATCAAGTGAAATGCAGAAAAAAGAAAAGGTGAACAATGAAAGCAAAATTTATTATTTGTTTGTCTTTCATTACTTAAATATTTTTTTAAGATAATTAACTCTTGTTGTATATATTTTGAAATTTAGTTTTAGGAATGCACTTTTATAATAAATAATACTTTTATACTTGCTTGTCAATGCACCAAGTATATTGAACCTTGGACTGCAAATATGTTATTTTTAGTAACTTCATCACCTAACAAGGACAGGACATGAGTTGGGAAATTCAGTTCAGGATGAAACTTGGCATATTAGTAGCATACCTTTAGAGTGTTCACCCCTTAAACTAATAAAGTGCAATGTCCAGCCAATTTGGAGAAAATAGCCCTCAAACTTTGGGCACAGCTTATATACCAGTAACTGATCACCAGCACGTAGCGGTCAAATGGCTCAAGTGTCAGCGCGCTTGCCTACTGTCCGATTGGTCAACTTTTCGGTCCTCACTGTGGTTTTTTCATTTATATTTTTTTTCAAAATTATTTCAAATTAAATGAAAAATTAAAGAAATATTTTTATGCATAAAATAACTATTCATTCATATGATACTTGAATTATAGTTAAAATTTAATTTATAAGCAGTAAAATTATAAACACATCTTTAATGGTGATAATTATAATGATGCATATCAGGAAACATTTTTGTTTAGGCTTTATCTTTCATAAATTTTAGAAATTCATTCTATATTTATTAATTAATTTTAAATTTATCTTTCGTTTACTTCTAGTAATTCATATTTCTATATTTAATTACATACAAGAAACAGATTGATAATTATGATGATAACATTGGAAAAAATATTTTCACATCTTGCACAATTAATAAATGATGATTGTTCACAAGAACAACGGTTCTTTAAGTGATTTTTGTGCAATTCCATCTTCAACCTCTGATACACTAGCAATTACTTATTCATAGAATATTTTAACTATCTGTATCATGCTAATTTAGTCAAAAAATGACATGAAACACTTCAAAATCCAAGGTGAATAACCATGTTTGATCAGAGTTTCTAAAGGAATAAGAGTAGCACTATAGAAGAATTTCATACGATAGTGAGTAAAAACAACTGCACATTTGTCCCTTTTCAATCATTGGAATTTTGTACCCTCTGCCTGTGCATTTAATAGATTAACAGCTGCTCTCTACTATTTACATTCGATCATTAAAATATTAGACCGTTCACAAATGTATTCAATGCATTAACATCTGCTCTCTTTTGGTTTCCAAGATAAAGTAAAAGTAAAAACGAAGTATTTGTAAATATAAAAACCCAATAATTTAAAACTTTTAATGACTTTAAGATTACAATTTTAATTACAGTTATTATTTATCATGATTAAAAAAGTATTTATAATTATTTTACTGCTTATAAATTAAATTTTAACTATACTTCAAGTATCATATGAATGAACAGTTATTTTATGAATAAAAATGATTAATATTTTAATTAAAAAATATTTCTTTAATTTTCCATTTAATTTGAAATAATTTTGGAAAAAATATAAATGAAAAAAACACAGTGAGGACCGAGCCATTGACCAAGCAGACAGTAGGCAAACACACTGACACCTGAGCCATTTTACCACTAACTACTGGTGAAAACTGCTATATAAGCTGTGCCCAAAGTTTGAGGGCTATTTTCTCCGAATTGGCTTTCCATTGCACTTTATTAGATTAATGGGTGAACACCCTAAAGGTATGCTACTAATATGCCAAATTTCAACCTGAACTGAATTTCCCAAGTCGTGCCCTCCCCTTGTAAGATTGCAGCACTTGGTGCACAACTATAAAGTGAAGTACCGCAGTGAATTTTTTTGTACAAACTTCATAGAAAGTGACAAGGAATTAGATAAATACGATGCAAAATTCCAGCTGTGATTGAATTGTTGATTGCAGAAACTACATTTTTTTTCTTTTAAAATTGCAGTTATGCTGTTTTCACATTTTAAAGGGTCAATTATATGATAAATAATGAAATGACAAGAGTCAAATAAAACATTTTAGGTATGTAAAATCTACTAGGTAAAAAAAATGATTAAAAAATTTATCAGTTTTTTTAAATGCTCGTAACATTTTGATATCATTGACTCGTGTGGTTTCTGCAATCAATGATTCAATTGTATATTCTTTATGTGTGCTTTTATAGTTGTCATATCCTCTTTATTCTTTGTTGCAAGAAATGAAGCTTAAATCTTGTAATCTATTATCAGAATAGTTAATTGCATTTTTTAAACATCTATTGAAAAGAAAAACCCAAATCAGCTTCATGAATAGGAAACTCTAGCTTTTCTTCTGTCAAAAACCAGTTCCTGTATCACAAATATTGCAAGTTTGAGTGACTCAGTTGAGAGGTTAATGAAGCTTTAGTTTATATTCTGTTCATTAAGTAAGAAAAATATGAAATAGTATAGAAATAGTCAAAATTACTCATGGCATTTTAAAAGTGGAAATGTATTGGAACTTGCAAAAACAGTCATGAGAAATAAAAGCACAATTATTTCCCTGGTAAAAATATTAATTATTTTATGCCCAATAGCAGAAAGTTATTGTAAAATTATCTTGTACTTCATGTGATTCAGGTTCAAGATGAAAATATTCTTTTTTTTTTTCATATTATGCCAAAGTATTAAAGAGAAAATGCATAATTTTCTTGAGAAAAATTTAAAATTTGTACAATTATAGTTTTTTCAAATAGTTTTATTATGTGTTTTTCTTGTACAGAGACAGGAAATATTTATAAATGTACAGGATTTTACAAAGGCATGGACAATAGTCTCTAAGTTGAGAGTACAAATACTAAGAGCAGAAAACCACTCTCTTTATTCTGCATTTAACCTTTCATTGGAGGACTGGTGTATGGCACAATTTGGGAGGGACAGCCTATGCCAGGTCATTTCCCCCTTCATCTGTTTCAAATTTCCACCCATTTTTCTTAGTTAATTGCTTTAATCAGTTCAGGAACAATAATAGAAAGAAATGAAAAAAAAAAAGAATGGCAGATAAAATAGTATTAGGTTAGAGAGGGGGTTTGGACTGAAGGAAGAACATTTGAAAATGCACAGCAAGTAAAAAAATTCATTGGCATACTCTGTACGCCAGCCTCTCTGACTAAGGATTAAGCAAAAAGCTGAGCGAATGAAACATAAAATTTAGCTTTATTAGATTGGGACATATCATTGCGAGAGATTGTAATATCTGCCATATGTCGCCGTGCTTGACAACCAAATAATGGTGCTAAAACAGTTGGAAGTGACAGGACAGGTGATGAGACGTGAACTGTCTGTAGTTACAGCATTCTGGAAAATGATATAGGGTAAGTTTACAAAGATATCATTCCTTGTTAGGTTGCATAATATCACTGAAGTTGTGGCCTTCTTTCTTGTCCAATCTGGTAAGCTTAAGAACTAGAGTGCAGTACTAAGCATAAAAATATATCAGCTGGATTTATGACCCATTTTCATCTGAGATAGATTCAAACTCATTCCTTATCCATTATAATTAATTTCATAATACAATATTTATAGTCTTTGCATTGGATTGATTGATCACTTTTATACATATTTTTATCTACGTACTTTATATTATTGAAATACCTTCATAAGAAATTGATTTAAAAGAAAAGATTAATTGATACAAAGAAATTGATTGTTGAACCCTTCTCTTCTATTTGTCTGTGTACTTCTAACCACCTGTTGAGCAACCCTTGGGATTTCATTTTTTACTCCCCATCATTGCTACAGCAATAATAAAAGTTCCTTCATATCATTGAAATTTCTTCGTAAGAAAATTGATTCCACACTATTTATGATAAATAGAATGGATTATAAATGAAAGGCTAAAAAGAAGAAAAAATTAAAACAAAAAATTTACTAATAAAAGTGTTTTAAAAACTATTTTTATTAAATTTATTTAAAATTAATTTTTTAGCCATCATTTAAAAAACTAAACGAAGTTAATTTATTTCAATATAAGCTATTTATTTATATGTAAAATTGTGGACAATCTGGGACATTTAACACATTGTTGACCTGTCACAAATTAACTTGTGTTTTCATGCCCAAACATTTTTGACCCAAACGTTGTTAACCGATCATGAGTTAATTTGTTTTACTTCCACATTCAATTGCGAAATAATAGCTGGTGACTTGAGATAGCCTTTGTGTAAAATTGCAATCAACAATGTGTTAATTTAAAATGGAGAATGTTCGTCTAGCTGAATTTAATTAAAGCTAGCATCATTGGATTGCTATGCATGCATTTTATGATAGCTGATATACCTAGCTTTGTTCAAGAAAATATATTTTCAAGTCTAAGCATTAATAACCCTTTAAATTTAATTAAATAGGTATTCATTGCTTGATTTTTGTTTGCTCTCTCCTGTGTTGTCTGACCCCTTGGTGACCCCTCTCTTTTTTTGCCTTAATTTGGAGTTTTCATTACAAGTCTAACAACCCTTGGGATTCCATTTTACCCTCTCCATCATTGCTACAATGACGACCAAAGTTCCCTCATATCGTGGTTTTTTATTGTCATGACCCAAAGTACTATTCTCTTCTTTTTGGTTGTTTGTGTACCTGACAGGAGAAACACAGCATAGTGTTCCTTTTTCTCCTTAGTTTCTCTCCTTTCGGTATAAACAAGGTTGATTAATCTTGAATGACTTTACACACTCATTAAGATAATTTTAAAATTTGTTAAAATTAAACAAATCATCGAATAGAGAACATACTAACAGAAAGATTAAGCTAACTAAATAAATTAATTGAGAGATTAAAATTACTAATAAAGAGATTAAACTAATGTCATTGGTTTGCTGTGTGTGTGCATTAAAAGGTGTGCATGTTATATGAAATAAAAGTGAAAGTAAAAATTTTGCCTTTCTGTTCAAGTCCAAAGAAAGCACGATTTTTATCATCTAAAACAAAATATGTAAGTGAAGGATTTGGTAAAACAATAAAATTGATTTAAATTTAATTGCAACAATGAAAGGCATTGTTAAAAATTCTGTTTAAAATCTGTTTTGAAAAATTTATTACAATTGGAGAAAAAAACTGTAATTAAACTGGAATTAAATTGGTATCTTTAAAAAGGTATTTGTTCTTTAAGATGATAAGGAGAGTTGCCAGATTTGGACTGTACCTATATTGGACCATTATCATAACCAGTGGCATAGCCAGGGGGGAGTGGGGACAATCTGCCCTGAGCAATTCACAACCTATCTGGAGAGATTGAGGGTGAGGAATTGTGTTACTAGTAAAATATTTTTTCCAGGAATTTATTTTTTTGTTTTGAGATTGATATGCACAATCTATACTTATAAAAGGCAATGTTTGTGTATGTGTGCATATGTGTGATGTCCAAACGAATCTATCACACTTACAGTCTTGAAATTTGGCACACAGGTAGTCTTAATGGTGACTCAATGCACCTCAAAGCTAGAATTTTAAATCTAGAAATTTTTTTTATTTAATGTTTTGTGTTGTTTTGGTTGATTTTTCACACTAATTTCTCAATAGAATGGTTTTGAATAATTGTATGAAAAAAATAGACACACCATCGAAAAGAACACACAATTTCCGTTCTAATGAAGTTAGCTTTGAACTCTTGACGTAATTTACTGAATTTTGAGAAATTTTTAAAAAATAGTCAGTTTTGCAATCGAAATTTTATTTTTGTTTTTAAATTTGCTGCATCCAATGTTTTAATAACACTATTATTTTCAATTTTTTTCAGCTTATAACCGCAGCGGTTCTGTTGGATTTAAAACAAGAACTGTTAAAATATCTTTTCCCATTTTTTTTTAAAGAAATTTTTTCTGGGTCAGTTTAGAAAGATATTTTTCCTCTGGCGGTCTTCCTCCCATGACACTTCTCCAGAACGTTGCTGGTAATTTCATTGATTGCTAGGGCAGAGTGCAGGTGACGTCATAACCTTCAATTGAATGACTTCGATTATTATTTTTGGATTCGATTTTATATTTTGTTTGCTCTATAATAAGCACTTTTACCTTGCAATTTTTTAATATTGTTTCGGATTAACGTACTTTGTATTGCTTTTCTACAGTTGAAATGTCATTATCATGAAGAAAAATAAGCAGGAAAATCAAAATAATGTGTATCTTTTGTTTTGTTTTCAGAACTTTTTCATGTCATTGTGGGTGTTTTTTTTTTCTTTTTTTTTCATTTTGTTGAAGTCCTGATTCCACGGGCAACACCATGTGCGTACTGCTAGTGTTACTTATAAAGGAAGGGCATCATGTTGCTTGTTCTCTCTGGACAGCAAAAGTTCCAGCTACGCCACTCATCTCAATTTTTAAAAATGTTGGAGCCGTAAAATAGACAAGCTAAGTTCTAATGATTAAATGGGGTGTATGAAATCATCTTTAGGAGAAAGCACTACATGGTTGCAATTATCGAACAAGTGTTTAAATTTACATATCCATTAATTATTTTAACAAAAGACAAAAGGCTCTTCTACTGTTTTAAATTAAGTAAAAAAATATTCTTAAATCCTCAGATAGGAAATTTCTTTGGCTACAATTTACTATCTCCATTTTATGAAAATGATTTAAAAATAAGGTTAGGGAATTTTTTTTTGTTATTGTTTTCCTCCAAAGGTTGCCTAAGTTGGATCATTTAAATCATTGGAAATTTTATCTTAAACTACAGGAATAGAAAGCAATTTATGACCACTAGTAGTTCTCATAAATTGGAATTGGGATAGGTCAAAGAGAGAGAGAGAAAAAAACAATAAAAGGGTACTAAAACTATCAAATGTTGGATAAATTATAAAAACTTAGGATGTGCATCATTTGTGAGGAAAGAAAGGGAAAAGAGGAAGTGATTTAGTGCATAAAAAGCCATACTTGTGTTCATGCATTGTGTGCTGGTGTGAATTTGAGAATAAAAAATATTTTTGCTTTAATTGTGCTTAAAGAAATTTGGTGGTCCAATTTGGGTAACCTGTGTCTTTGATTGGACAGATACACAATTTCTTTAAGCTATTTTTTCTACTATAAAGTGTATTTCATAAAAAAATTATATTATTTTGAAGATAAATAAACTACCAAAAAATTCTACTACTTTTCATTAAAATTACTTCTCTATCACTGTATACTAAAAAATTTTCACGTACACAAAATTCGGTGACTCTCCCATTTATAAATCATTTTTGTGCAATAATAATTATTTTAAAAGTTCTTGTTAAAAAATTAAACAAAAATTACGAAATTAGGCTTAATTTTTATTTTTTAAATTTTGTTAGAGTTATTTAATTTTGAAAATTGCACAGTTGACTTAGAAGTGGATCACAGAATGATGTGTGCTAATTTCATTTCACTATTGTTCACTATAGGAGGAGTTCTTGTGACAGATAGGCAAACTCACTCATGTATTTTCTGCTTTGTCTCTGGCATTGTATTGGATTGCTGTATGTGCATTTTAAAAGGTGTGCATGCTGCAAAATAAAAGCAGAAGTAAAAAAGAACTCTGTTACAAGCACTCCTCCATTCAGGCGGAGTTCTGTGACAGAAGAACTATTATTCTGGAGGAGATCTTGTGACAGACAGACATGTATTTTCTGCTTTATATTATAGATAGTACAGCAAGCTATTTATGGAAATCTGAAAGAAATTAAATGGAATAAACTTGATATTGCTTCTCTTGAACATGTTAATCTAAAAAATCTGCCAATTTCAATATTTTATTACTTCCCTGCATTTGTAACTATTAGTTTGTATATTTTAAACAAATCTTTGATATTTTTTCGTGAAAAGCTTCAGTGGCTTCATTTTAATGTATAGTATCAGTCACAAAACTTATTGATTATATCTGTAAAAACTAATTTGCTCTTTAAAAAATGGTCTATTGATAAAAAAAAGTTTACCATCTAATTGATTCATTTTTTAACTACACACATATCTATAATGCAACCTTTGGTTTCATTTCATGTAGTTTCTAAGTGTAGAAATATGGAATATTGTATATTTGTTTGAATCTGTAAGGCTGCTTTTATAATTAGAACACTTAATGCAAATTGGTTAGCTACAAAGCTGTAGCAAATATAACGTAAAAGTAAGGGCTTTTTATTTTGAATAAACACATGATTGTCATAAAATACTTCATAAACATATTAACTGAGCATACAGATGTTTAAAAATTCAGATCCATTCAATTTAATTGTTGTAATGTGCTGTAACTGCATGTGTGTGATAAAAGATGATTTGAATAAAGAGTGAATATAATAAGAGAGGGATACTTTATAAAAATTTATTATATGTGTATGATGTATTATGATAATAGGAATGAATATGATCATTTGATAATATGTATTATGATAATAGGAGTGAATGTGATAATTTGATAATATGTATTATGATAATAGTGAGTGAATATGTTTTGATGTATAGGAGAGATATCTCTTTCAAGATTTCTCACAGAATATGACTAAACCATATTTCATATATGTATGATGATAAACAAAGAAAATATTCTTGCAGTGTCGTAACTGTGACATTAAAAATCAAATATTTTTTAAAAAAAAACTTTAGGTATTTTCTTTAATGAAATTGGCAATTCATAGTTAATCACAAATAAGTACAAGTTAAGCAAATATTCATAAGTGTTTAAAACCTTCAAAGATATACTGAAGCAAAAAAAAAAAAAGTTTAAATATATCTTTTCTCTCATCTACATCATTTTTATTATCATACATGACATGAAAGATATCAAAATGTAAAGCAATTCCGACATCAAAAGATAGTATTTTACTGTACCTGTTTGGCTATTGCATAGGAAATCATGAAATATATTATATGTTTGCTAACTTGTTTTAAGATGATACTAAAATGTCTCATTTCATGCTTGGCATGCCCTACACCTAGTAGGGTAGGCGACCGATATGAATTCTTATACTTTGCTGATTACATAATATTTTTTAATATAATATATTACCAGTCTTTACACATGATTTATTGATTAATTTAAAAAGTTGATTATTCAATTTTCTTTAAATCTGTTTATAGAGTGTTTTTTACCGACAGCATGTTTTGTTGTCTTATAGGATGATAATGTTTACAGAAATCTGCACCTTTCTTTTTCTGTAACAAAGAATATTTTTGTATATTTCATTCTACAGAAGTTCTTTAAATTTTGCAACTATTAAAATAAAAGTTATTTGGAACAAATGATGAAAACAGAGTACTTCTTAATGAAGCTAATTTGATTGCATCATTTTACTTATATCGACACAGTTTTTATTTTTTGCTTTATTACATTGTTTCTTTTATTTTGTATAACTAATAAAGTTTAATTAATTTATTATTCACTGTTTGCGGATTGAAAATCCCTATTTCAGATTCTTTTTCTAGCAAGTAAATTAAATTTGAGATTCTTTTAATATATTTGAAATTTTTTAAATTTATTGATGTTATAGGATTCTAAAATAATAGTGACTAATTTTTTAATATGTCTTATTTTTAGGAATATTTTTCAGTGCACATCAATCTAAGAAAAAAGACTACTACTCGGCTTATTCAGAAAATTTTTCTGGGAAACGTCATTTCTGCTGTTACTGTGATTACTCATCATTGTATACTACTGATGTAAAAAGGCATATTCTTATTCATACTGGAGAAAAACCATTTAAATGTACAAAATGCCTGAAAGCATTTAGAGACAAAAGATATCTGAATCTTCATATGTCTTCAAATAAATGCACAAACTATTAAACGGGATAGATTTCTGTTTAAAAATAGCATATTGCTATGACATATGATTTAAGTTATAGTTATGAGTTTGTAATTAATTTATCTATGTTTTTTATTACTTAGTAAAAAATTCCATTGTCAAACATTCTTAGGGTTTTTCTTATTTTTGTCTGTGGATTTGTAAAATCATTTGTTTCATGAATTGTTTGTGTCTACTCCGATGTGCTCCTCCTCGATGTGCTTGATGTATACTCTGATGAAAAGGTTGATATTGAATTATATACCCCTGTGAATTTAAAAATATGTATATCCCTGGATATTATGCATGTTTTAAAATTATTCTCTGAAATTGAGGATTCTCTTAGTTTTTAAAAAAATTTATTGTAATATTCCTTAAAAGGAACACTTTTGTAAACAAATTGCATTTCTCTGCAAATTTGTTTTTGTATATAATTAGCTGATAACCCGGTGTTGCTTGAGATTCTTATTTTTTCATATGCCCGCCTCCATTTTTTTTTCAACAAATATTGTCACTAACTTTCCATTTACAAACGTAAATATCCTTTCAAATCTAGCCTTTTTATTACCTTATAACATTAATGTTTGAAAGAAAACCCAAGAAGTTTGGAAAAAAGAGCATTTATTTTAAACTTTTAAGCAATAAATTGTATATGTACAGAATTTTTTCTGCATTGCCGATTGAAAAGATAAACTTAAAAGAATATTTAGGACAAACAAAATGCCAATAAAGATATACATTGCAAAATAAAACACCATAAGACAAGAAAAAAATGCAAGAAAACGTTTTTTTTTTTATATTTAATAAATTAAAACACGGAAGCTCATTAAGCGAATTATTTGCAAAGGAAAAAATAAAATTTTCAAACCAGCTTCCGTTACTACGGCATAAAAAGATAATTTATGATGAAGAGAAATAAATAAAAAATGAAAGAACATCAGATGTGAATGATTGATAATAGGGAAAAAAAGAAAATAATCAAAAATGACCAAATTTACCACTTAAAATTAAAAATGTAATTCGAATTTTAAAATATCTTTTATAGTATTATCTCCCTTTTGGGCTAATTCATCACTGTACCAAATTTGGTCCCGGTACAGCAAGTGGTCTGGGCATGCATAAAGAAAAGGAAAAAAAAAAAAAACTTTTTTATATATACAGAAGAAGAGTTGTGTCATGATGCATCAAATAACATGTCATGCCATTACTGTTGATGCATCATGTCGCTACTTTACCAAAACAAAAATTTTTAAGTTCCTGTCAATTTTGCATGATTTGCGAAGTACAGTGTACTTACACACTGTGGAATTTTTAACTTATATTGAAAAGAATAGTGTTATTAGTTTTTGTAAACTTCTTAATAAATATTTTCTTGGGAGAAAGAAAATCCTCATTTTTGATGCATTCTTAACAATTAATTTCTATTTTTATTTACAGATTCTTTTCAATATGTATATTTTCCAATTCTTTGTTTAATTGAAATCTTAGAGGTTTGAATATCTGTAATTTTTTACCCATTTTATTTTTAGGAAGACCTTCCCATATGCATCATTTGAAGAAAAAAAATCAGTTATCAGTTCCTGCATCAAATTTTACTGGGAAATTGCACTATTGCTGTTATTGTGATTATTCATCAATGTATACTACCAATTTAAGAAGGCATCTTTTGACTCATACTGGAGAAAAACCGTATAAATGTGTAAGATGCTATAAAGGATTTAAGGACAAAAGATACTTGAACTTGCACCTCTCTTCAAATAAATGCACAAGCTATTAAAAATTGAAAGCTGCTATGATATACAGGTAACCCCCATATAACACAGTTATTTGTGTATAAGAAAACACTGCATTATACAAAACAGAACTAGAACAAAAAAAGGATTATGCTCCAAAAATGAGAAGACCGTATAAATTGTAATTAAATGAAATATCTTTGTTAAAGTAATTTTTTTCCAAATGTATGATATATTAGTATGCATTAAGTAATATTTTCTTTGCTACCATCATGTTTTGACTAGATAGCATAATTTTTTTTAAAAAAAATTCTTCAGTTTTATCTGATTTTCATTTTGTACTAGCTGATATACCTGGCATTAATTGGGATGAAAATATTTTAATGTCTAATATCTAATATAAAAATTACTTTTATAATAAAATATTATAATATACAAAAGCCTCCCATTACCCGCAGCTTTTTAAAAATTTTAAATCAGTAAAAAACTAACTGATAAAATGTGGGAAAATAATACAGGAATTTTTCTTTTTTAAAAATTCATTACTTTCTTCAGAATAAACGAACAATTCAAAAATGTTGATTGGCATTTCTCTAATTCATATTGTGGTTTGATATTTAACTTCACCTGCTCTGTGTACTGATTCATGTAAATGAAAAATTGACACTGAATGATCTAACTTATGAAATTAAAATAAATTGAGTTACTCTAGACATTGTACAGACATTAGACATTGTTTCTTTGAAATTGAATATCCTGAATTTTGTAATTTGCTGTAATAATCTGTACTTTTGTTTTGTAAATAAATTGAATTTTCTTATAAATTTGTTTTTATAACCCCCCAAAAAATTATCACATTATGTATTGATAGCATCACACATGGTTCAATGTCATTACTTTACCACACAGCAATTTAGAAGTTCCAATCAAACAATAACATTTTTACAATATGTTATGTATTTTAGACTCTCAGCGGAATTTTTAGCTTCATCTAGGGAATAATGTATTTTTGCTTAAACTTTATATTGTATAATACCAAGCAAATTCTTGATTGGCTTCTGTAATGTTTAGTGACCTGTTGATAATTTAAATATTTTGATCTGTGACCTTGCTTTTGATTACACCTGCTTTATAAGTTGATGCAATATCAGATTAAAATTCTGATTCTAGGTAATAAGTAAGTTATCTTGTAAATGAAGCAGTTAAGTATGAAGTGTGTGTTTACGGATGGGTGGGGATAATATTCACAAAATAAAGTTTCTAAATCCTTATATAAATTATTGAATGCGCAATGGATTCTTAGGTATGAGTAATGTGAATTGAAGAGTTGAGGAATTTGCTGAAAAAAATTGAACCTTATTTAAATTAACTTATATTACTTTAATTAAACTTATTTATCTATAAAATTTTATGTATTTGCTTAAAGTATAATTACATCGACTCAGTTACTATTTTTGAGGAAATTAGTTTCTTTACCTTTTCACCATTTTGTTTGCATTCGCACAATTTTTTTCACTTTTTTGCGACATTAGTTTCTATTGTTATTATTTTGCAAAAATAATTTTTTCTGTTTGTCCAGTCTTAGGAAAAGTAAGAACCCCTTTTTGAGATTCTTTTTTAACAAGTTTTAGTTTATGTATTATTATATTATTTCTTTAGATATATTTTTAATGCTTTGAAATTCTAAAATATGACTATCTGTAATACATCTTATTTTTAGGAATGTCTTTCAACATGTATCAGTCCAAGAAAAGAAGCCAATTCACTGTTTATTCAACAGATATTGTGGGGAAATTGCACTACTGCAGTTATTGTGATTATTCGTCATTGTATACCACCCATTTAAAAAGACATATTTTGACTCATACTGGAGAAAAACCATATAAATGTACAGTATGTTTAAAGGCATTTAAGGATAAAAAAAATCTGGTGTATCATATGGCTTCGAATAAATGTGGAAGCAGTTAAACAAGAGAGATATTATTCAAAGCTTACAATGTGCCATAACGTACAATTAGAGATGCATTTATAATTTTTTAAATTTAAATTTAATAGACTTTGCCGCTCAATAGAATGTTCCATTAACAAATATTCACATTTTTCTTGTTTTATTTACTGGTTTGTTATTGGACTTCCCTTGTTCCATATTTATATTCATGCTTTATACGAAAAGAAAAAAGATTAGACAATAGTAGCTTTTAAAATATTAATCGCTGTTTTCTTTATAAATAAATTGAAATTCCATACAGGTTGTTTTTGTAAGAGAAATTTTTTTAAAAAGTTGTGGAATGAAGCATGAAGGATATTACATGCTGTATGTCACAATTTTGCTACTAAATAATGTACAACTTTCAGCGAAGAAATAAATTGTGTATGATTTCTGACTCAGTTTACTGCAGTAGACTCTTAGTGTTGTTTCTAACTTAATTTAGAGATGAATGAAATTGATAATTTTGTTTAGCTTTATAATATATAATATTTGAGTATGGGTGAGTTTAGATCAGTTATGATTTTTGATCAGTTTATAATATAAATTATGGGTAATTTAAGTAATTTTTGCTGTGCCCATCTGGCAAACTAATGTATTGTGTTAAATTTACGCTGTGAACTAGTCAATTATTCATCTCAAGGTAAATAACATGTAAAAGTAAGAATTTATTGTAAACTAAAGGAAATATGAGTTAAATTCCTTCTACAAATTATGCAGTAGGTTCATGATGTGTATATTGAGAATACCTAGTGATATATATTAATGCTGCAATGAAGAATTCTATACTTTTATATGCGATTCTACTGTATGCTCTGGTATACTGTAGAAAATGGTTTCCCTACTTGCATCTTATGATTTAAAAATCACAAATTGTGATAATTTGAGTGCAAACTGCTATTCCATTCCTAATTTGTACTTTGAAATAAAACACATACCTTTCATGTTTTTACGCAATAAATTCAGCCTTTCTTATAAAAAAAATTACAACTTTCTGCCAATAAAGTACAACAGTAATTTTTGTTTTTGAAGTTAGCTTAAACTACTTTAGGCTTCACAAATTCTTGAAACCAATTTAAAGCAAACTTTATTGTTGGTCAGTAAACAACTTTGATGTTTTTTGCATGCTGAATGAGTCTTTCACAAATAATTTTATAATTATTTTAAGTTAAGAAGTCCAGAATATGATCCTACTGTATTTAAAAGAGGGTGAGTATTTGAAAAGAATTTAGTTGCACCAGTAATTTTAATACCAGCAATCAATATTTTGGATAATGAAAATATATTTACGACACAAATTGTCTAATGTCAGGGAACTCTTTTTATAGTCCTAAGATTTATAGAAATGTGTATTACATCATTTGCTGGTGATGGAGTTGATTTGTTAATTATATTTGTCAGTGACTAATGAAAAAAAATTAATTAAATTGATGACACATTTGAGATATTGAAGTTTATTCTCCATATAGAAAATAAAAAATTCAAAAGTTACTTATACTTCTCAATGTTCAGAAATTTCTCCATAATCCAATGTCTGCATTTTTAAAAGTTTTATAGGTCTTTGTCTTGTGTATCTAAATCTTTGCATTGGAGTATATTTCATTGCTATATGTAGTCCATATATATTTTTAACATGAAGAGGCTAAAAATGGATTGGCTTATATTCCTGGACATGCATATTTACAATCCATATGGTTGCATTTGATGAGGTGTTAATATTTTCTTTTAACAG
Organism: Araneus ventricosus; assembly: GCA_013235015.1. Taxonomy (NCBI): domain Eukaryota; kingdom Metazoa; phylum Arthropoda; class Arachnida; order Araneae; family Araneidae; genus Araneus; species Araneus ventricosus. The sequence goes on from BGPR01002058.1 coordinate 37,389, forward strand.
TATATGATCATTTTCTAAACTTTTAAACATCATATAAAATTCAATATTTTTTTTTAATCTTCTTGTATAGATTTCACTGCTATTATAATAATGTTCTTTAATGTTACTTTTTGTTTTTTTTGTTTTCTTCTATTATGTCGGTATTTTTTTCACAGTCACTTTTTACTGGTTTTCTCTTCATTAAGATGATTTCATGTGGAAATATTTTATTTGATGTCTAAAAAAAATGTTCAATATCCTGAGAGTAAATGTTTCATTAATGACAAAAATTAGATTATTCTTCGTTTATTTTAATGCATATGCTACTTCCTTGTACTTTGTTTGATTTTCATTAAACTTGTCATGATGGAAATTTTCATTCCTTTAAAAAATAAGTTTATGTTTCTTTCAAAAGTTAAGTCAAATTATGTTGTTTCTAAAAATCATTACAGCATTATATATATATATATATATTTCAGAAAAGTTCCATACAAAAGAAAACTATCATAAGCACTTGATTCAGTGACTGTTGATTTGTATAATAAATGTGAAATAAAATTTTTTTTTTAGAAATGCTCGTAATTACAATAGTTAAGCATACATTTCTTCTTCTTTCAAATTTTTTCTACATTTGAATACTTTTTTACACATTATATCACTTAATACACGAGATCGTGCTCATTTTAGTTTTTTAATAATATCAAGAGGCAATTTTAGAAGTTGTAGCAACAGATTTTATTAACTTCAAATGTGTTAATTTTGTAAAAAATTGTATAGTGTTTGTCATTTTCTGTATTTTTGTGTTTGTTTGTTGGGTATGATTTAAAAATTTTCTTGGATTATTTCATTTTGTTTATAATAAGTATCAAAAAGTGCTACAGGATTCTTCATGCTAAATGAAAATCTCATCAGTAGTTTAATTATTCAAATATTGATTATAAAATAAAAGATACCAGCTCCTTTCCCATATAAGCATATCTTTTTATATTTTAAAATTATGTAAACTTTATTTCTGATATTTTCTCTTTTTTCCCTCCTCCAGGACTTGTATTCAGAAGGAATCCTATAGATGACAGTTCTTTTCATCAGCCAACTAAAAAATTCATTTCTTTGAACCAGTATAAAGGCAAAACACACTCCTGTAGTTATTGTAGTTATGCAACAATGTATACTACCCATTTAAAACGTCATCTGTTAACTCATACTGATCTGAGACCCTTCAAGTGTTCAGTATGTTCTAAAAGTTTTAGAGACAAGATTTCCCTTGTATCCCATCAGTTGTCTAAGAAATGCTTAAAAGATTTTTAAAATCATGATAAAATAGGCCTCCTTTATAAAAGCTAGTTGAGTGATTTTTTTTCTAGTTTTATCTGTTTTCCTGTAAATTAACCATTACTGTCAAAACTATGACAGTTTAAATATCTTAGTTCTGTTGTAGGGTTTTTTATAATAAATTAAGGTTCAAAGACAATTTGAAAAAAAAAAAAAATGACTGAAATCCAAACTCAGAAAAATACAGAAATGAGTTGGGAGTGGAAAATTTTATTATTTCCAAATAGAAAGGCGATGAATGTCTTTTTTTGTCCTTTTATATACAATATGCTTTTTAAAAATTACAATTTAATAGCAAAAGTAGCCTGTAATTAATCGGTTCTAAATTACTTTTAAATATATGCAGGTTATAATTAGTGCTCTAATTGATAAATAAGATTTAAGGTTTTTTTTCCTGTTTTGTTTTTAGAGAGTGGATATTAATGTGGGGATAAGATTGTTTTACATTGAAAGTATATTTGTTGTGTGTTTAAATTTTTGATTCCTCTGATTTATATGATGCATTTATTATGGTTGATGAAAAATATATAACTTTAAATTTTAGAATTATCATGTGTCCTACTACCAAATTCAGTTGGAGTTATATTGCCTATAGCTCAATATTAATCACCAAATTCAGCAAGCTCTCTTAACTTTCTAGTGTAATAAATTCAATTAAAAGAATTCTGTGAGAAAGAAAATATTTCAAATTAAGAGAGACATAGCTTTTCATTTATTTAGTAATGGTTGAATTTCCCATTATTGAAGAATCAGCCTTTTAAACTGACTATATATATGTTAAAAGATGATTTAATAGGTGTATATGATGAAAATGTTATTTGAGTTTTAATGGTTTAAAAAATATATAAATAAATATATATATATATATATAAGAAGCAAAACATAGTAGAAAAATAATAAAATAACAAACTTTCATTTCAAATTCGATAAGATATGAAAAAACGAATTGAAAGTATATCCGAGTAAAGATAAAATGCGAATAGTAACAGATAAAAATATATATATAAATATATCGCATACGCAATGAATATTTTATATTTCGGCAATTCACAATAACTTCATCCCCTGAAGAAACATTGTGCTTTAATTGCATTTTTCATTTTACATTTTATACTCTTTCATTTTACGATTTATACTCTCTCTCTCTATATATATATAAATTTGTATACTTATGAAATTCTTTATAAGTGATAAATGGCAGAACAAGTTTCTTTTCAAATTTTAAATGCAAAATTCAATGAATTCAAATGAAACTCCTTGTAAGAATACTTACAAAATGTGTGTAAATCCCTACAAAAAATTTGATAAAACAGTCATTTGTAATATATTGTACTGAAGGCTGCAGTTCCCTAGTGCTAAGGTCTTGGCTTTGGGGATGGAAGATTCCAAGTTCGAAACCCGATTCCATTGAAGATCCACCATGTATATGGGACGGTTGCACGTTAAATCATACATAGGGAGCCAAACATCCTCCCACTGCCTCGGTGTGGAAGTTTGGAGGGGTGCCAGCTCAGGTGTCATCTCGCCATCTGTTCATGGTTCAAAATTGCAACATTGCCCCCAAAATAGCCCTTGTGTTGCTTCAAAATGGGACATTAACATAACCAAACCAAACCTGTATAGTGTGCTGTATTTTTTTTATTGTCATATTTGAACAATCTCATTTTGAAAAATATAGAAATATGTTTTGCATTCAACTGCATTTGTGTGTATTATAGAACACTGAAATATTATATATTATATTTTTTATATTTTTTTATAGTTCATCATAATAATGTTTCTTTTTATCAAAATATGTGAATCATTGATTCAAATATATTGAATTTTTATATACTTGCTATATCTAAAAATGCTTTATTTTGAAGTCTTTATGTAAAAAAAGAATGTATTAATGTGGTGTTTTCATTCCTGCTCAGTACTCTTAGTTACAATAGCTAAAACTCTGAAACTTTTATTACTGCTTACAATTCATGTAAAGGAAAAATATATATGCATAAGCTCTGTCACAGGAGCTAAAACAAATATTCTAGCTATTTTTTAATAATATATAGAATTTCTGTTTGAAAACAGACTGTTCTAAAATTTTTATTGACTACTATTCTTTTAATGTATTTGTTTCTTCTTCTGCTTTTTCTTCTTTATATGCCTTATTATGAAGAATAAAATACTTTTTCTCATTTAAGTAATGACAGTATTTTCTTTACTTTAAAAGTTTCTTCCTTTTTCATTTCATTATTCATTTCCATAACATCAAACTATATGTCTTAAAAAATTTGAAAACAGATTACTGGAACCTAGTTCCCCATATAGTGGGAACTTGAGAAACATCGAAAAAAAAAAAAAACAATCCCCAACATTATTTCAATTTCAGTTCATGATTTTTTTTTTTAACATAAGATATAAATTTAGTGAAATAGGCATTCTTGAGTAATTTCACTAAAGTTTTTTTGTTGATATTTTATTATTTTTTAAAATTATTTGCTTAACCTTTAGGCTTCAGGGATTTAATTCCTGAAGAACTCCTTTAAATATGGGGAGTGAAATCCTGACTTGTAACTGGTACAGTACTTGTACCAGCCCGTATTCAAAGGTTAAAAAAATTCTGGTACAGCAGTTGTACTGTCCATAAGCAAAAGGTTAATTAATGATGACCAATTTCTTAAATTTGTTAAAGCTTTTTTTTACATTGTACTACTTGTGTATTATTAAATCTTCTCTATAAACCCATGGAATACAATTATTTCTCTTCTTAGCAAATTACATAAAAAAATGTAAGAGCTAACTACATTTTTTAATATTTGATTGGGGTTTTAATCTTCATAACTTAAAAAAAAATGAAAGTAATTCCTATGCATATGTATAATGTCTCTCACTATTCTTCACTCATTCAGTGTCATTTGGTGATATGTGCTGGTGAAACGTTTTCTCACTACAGAATGTGGCCAAAATTTTACAAGAAAAGAACATGCGCATAGAAATTATTTGAAACGTCTATTTCATTCAATTTGAAACATTTTCTTGCTATTTTAATTTTTTACCCACAGTTTTGATAAATCTCGGATGCTTTAACATTTTCATATGCATGTTATTTTTATTTGGTTTAGACATTGTTTTTCACTTTTCATTCCATGTTCTATAAAGCGTTGTTATGCAAAGAGGTATAGTATCATTTCTTGAAACAGATGCATCTGTTAATGCATTTGAGATTATTAGATTTGATTTGATCCCCAGCAATAGCCAACTTTTGCTTGATGCTTCATTGCAATGTGTGTTAAAGGGACTATATTTTTATGATGCCTGAAAAAATTGCTAGGATGAATTCAAATCTGTTGTAGAGCAGTAAATAATTTTCTGGCTGTTTTATTTTAATCCTTTAATTGCTGATATTTCCTTAATTGACTTGGAGGAAGCTCTCTGGAACTCCAGAATTGTCAGTGAACTATTTGCAATGATTTTGTTTATTATCATTTATATGCTGCAGGTGGCAGGTTTTTAAACAATAATTGGTGTAATATAAACTGAGGAGTGTTGAGAGTGCAAAACTCATTTATTTCTGGAAAATTGTACCAACTTTCCATACTTAAAAAAAATTTATTAATTAATTGAAATTGATGTTTGGTAGATTTTCTAATAATTAGGATTTTTTTTTGTTGTAAACTGTTGACTTTTTCAAAATTTGTGATTATTTGCCATGAATGTATTAGTCCTTATGCTATTGAATTTTTTATATGTGTTTTAATATGCTAGAAATCTTACGTATGCATAATTTTATTTATTATAAAGGTCAATAAACTTTTATTTATATCTTTTGCAATAATATTTTAGAAATATGTGTGAAGGAAATATTTATGCTTATTATGAACCATATTGTTTGCTTTACAAAACTCATTCTTTTCTCAAAACATCTCTTTCTAAAACTGTTTGTGCAGTATTATTATGAAGGTTGATATTTTTGCTCAAAAAAAGAAACTGCTAATGCAATGTAAACCTCCAGATGTAATGTACCTTATTTTAAAATTCAAGTACTTAATTATCATTAATGAGAGAGAACATACTGTAAAAAGAGGGGATAAGATTCTGAATTCTAATAATTTAATGGTACTTAAATCTACTTTTGACTAAAAAAAAGGAGGGAGGGGATTGGTTTATTAGCTATTTTAAGGTTTCATTAAAGAAATAAATATTTAACTGCAAGAAGAATTAATTTTTGTACAATGCCTTTCAGTTTTACTTACTTAAAACTTTAAACCATGGAATTTAATATTTTCTATTGTGTTAAGCTTTTTCTTTTTTTATATATATATATATACTGCAGTTTCAAAAGAAAGAAAAAATACAACAAACCTGCATATAAAGTGTCATTTGTAATAGGAAAATATCTTTCTTCTGTGTTTTCTTTGGATGAAGCTTTTAATTACCTGAAGTAACTGAAAGCTCTTATCAGACTTAAGAAAATTAATTCATTATCGAGTTGTGTTATTTTTAAACAAAACCAAATCATTAAAATTTTAAAAAAATTACTGATTTTTAGGAAGAAAAGTTTTGATTCTGAGGTTGTTACTTTGATTCATAATATCCATGTTCACTCATGTAGTTCTCGTGTTTTTTACATTTATTTATTAATGCATATTTACTTTTATTTTATTGCTAACATTAGATATGATATATGAATTATAGTTTTGGGGAAAATTTCTGTTAAATTTGTGGTAATTGAAAAATTTTGGAGGATTTGTATTTAAAAAAATAAGAATGCAGTATAGTGTGTGCTTTGTTGCTAAGAAAAGCAAAATTACACTCGTTGAACAGAGAAAAAAAAATTTGAATAAAAGTATTAAATTTAATGCATTTTGTTTAAATAAAGATAATTTGAATTAGTAAAAAACATTTTTATTGCACGAATTTTATATTTATGAAATAAAACTGGAATTATTTTTTTAAAGCGTCTTGTTTTACCCATACTTAAATCCTCTTATTACTGTTTATTACTTTGATAAATCAGTGTATGAAGCTTTATTCTGTTATTGTTGTGCATTACATCAAACACTATTATAATTCATATTTTCTTTTTTAATGGACAAAGAGGAAAATGAATGCCAAGCTTTGTACAGAATAGAGATGGTTCAAAGACATCCATCGTACCGTTGCCTTGCTTGCAACTACCACACCAGGTTTCCTTGGAACATCCATCGTCATGTGAGAACTCATACTGGTGAAAGACCTTTTTCATGTCCAGAATGTGGCCAGAAATTTAGAAGGAGTGACCATGTGAAGCAACATATGATAGTGCATTTAACCCCAAAATTGTAAAAAATGATTTTTTTAAATGTCTTAAATGAATTGAAATTAATTTTACTTTTCTAATAAAATGTTATCAATGATTTGCATTTATGCTAGACATTCAAGGCATTTATTTGTTTCTTTGCTGTGTCTCATTCAACTTGAAGATATTTTTAGTATAAATATTGTTATGTATTCAATTACAATTATTTTTAAATCCAAACTTTACTTTAATATACTGTTACTGTCTAACATTTTTTGGGTCTTAGAAAAATATCAAAAATAGAAAACATATTGTATGTGATGAAACAAAAACAGCGACCATTTACTATGATAATGCCTCTGTAAATGGAATTAAATTTGGATTTGTCTAGAATATTTACAGTTATCTTTATTCTCTCTTAAAATGAATTACTACAGGCATTATTAAAAAAATAATATGTGTATTTTATTTTTTGTTTTTGAAAGTTATTTAATTTTGTTGAGGTTGGACATTGGATCTTTCTAATTATCATTTTAGTCTTATGAATTATTGTTGTATTAGTAATCAAAATTTTTTACATTCAGTTTTTCATCATAAGGACACATTTTTCTCTATTAATTTTTTTCTAATTTGTTCTCAGTATTTGTGTGTTAATTATTTGTCAACTTAATTCTATTTTGGTAATAAAAAATTTAATGTAAAATGTTTATGCTAATTTTCTGTGGAATAAAGAACTGAATTGATGGTTTTTCAGCATCAAGTTTGAAAAAGCTGATGTATTAGTAGATGGCTAAAAATATTTCATTTATATGAAATTAATATATACATATATATATTTGAATTTTAAAAAAGTTACTGCTTTTTCTTGCAAGTATTAGTTTTGAGCTTCAATTTTTTTTAAAAAAATTAAGTTTTTATTTACTCTTTTAATTATATTTTTTTGATTGATAGTTTTAATTTCAAATGGGACTGAAAGTGTGATTAATTATGTTTTTGTGCTGATTAGCACAAAAACATAATTATATATACATAGCACTTACTGAGATTTTAAGATTTTTGTGGGAAAGGGTAAATTAATTATTATTTTCTTGTGAAACTAAAAATGAACAGTCAATAAATTTTAAAAAAATGCTTATTAACTTTAAAGATAAAACTTTTATTTTTTTGTTGTGCAATTCATAATGTTTTCTTTTTGTTTAAAACTACAATTTTGTTTCAAATATTCAAGAATGAAACTTACTTTTATGAATTATGTAGAATTAATCTACAGTTAAAAATATGCATTTAAGAACAAGATATTTACTAAGAGTTTTTGATTAGTAAAAATGAAACAGATAACATTGTTCCAAGATATTTTATTCAAATTTGCATTTTGTCTGTTGTTAGAATTTCTTTGAAGAAAATTTATTTAAAAGTTGAATATCAAATTTAAATGAGCGACTGGTATTCATTCCATGAAAAATTACTTCGATGTTTTCAAATTCACTTTTCTTTCTAGTGAGAAAAGAAGGGAATGATTATGAAGTACTAAATAGAATGAAGAAGCCTGGACGACAAGTTCTGTACTGTTGCAGTTTTTGTCAGTATCGGAATAAGAATAATTACAAAATCCAATGTCATTTGAGAATCCACACTGGTGAAAGACCCTTCTTGTGTCTAAAATGTGGTCAGAGGTTTAAAGTGAAAGAACATTTAAAACGACATTTTGCCTCGCATGCAAAAAGGAAACTGTAAACATGAGAATGTCTTCTAGCTCACAAAAATTAAGTTAAAATAAATCTAGCTTTTTCACCAAGACATTTATTCTTTATATTTAGGCTTGACACATTATCCATTAGTTTTCTATATCCTAAACTGTTTCTAGTTCATTTATGATATGAATATTATGGAGCATATTTTATGAAGTATGTTTTTGTTTCTTTTTTTAAAGTTAATTTTAATTATTTTGGATTTGATATTTGAATTTGCCAAGGAGTTTTCTGTTCCATTGAAAAGTAGACTTAAACCTAATGATTACTTTTTTGTAATAAAAAAAACTTTTATTGTTAATATTTTTAAATTAGCCTTATTTACAGCTTTTCATGATTAAATTTTTCTCAAAATTCTTTTTTTTTTATTTATTTTTGCAATATAATTTGATTTTAGTTGTTATGAATATGCAGGTATTAAAAAGTAATGTTGTGACAGTCACATTTTGTGTTACCGTCCTTCCAGTGGATGGCGCTGCAAGGACCTTACGCAATCGGAAGCAAGATAGACACAGAGACTCTTGTCACTTCTTGCGAGGAAGGTCGCTGCTGTTTCCCTCTCACTGGGACCCGACGGACAAATCTTGCCATGCTTAGCGAGTTGTATAATGTAATCTTAGTTAATCTAGAATAATTCTATGTGGTAGATGTGTGAACAATAATTTAATTCAACTATGGCCCTACTTTTTTTTAACCGTTGATTTCATTTCCTGCGAGCTAGCCGAAAATGGTGGTTAAAATGTTTAATTTTTTATTATGTAGAATGGTTGTGTTGTGTTTTCAAGAAACAAATGGAAATAGTAATTTTTGTTTTAGGTGTGGTATTGCACTGATATATGTGCATGAAAAAATAGATATTTTTGTGAACATTTAGTTATTTAAAAAAGAAAATCTATTGCTTTTTTTTGTTACATATAGTTTATATAGCTTTTAGAGTCATATCTTTTATACATACCAAATTTTTCTATGGTTTGAATTTATTTTTTCAAGTTCTTATTTATTTATTATTTTTTGAAATTACATTTGTCATTTATTCTGTAGCCGTTAACTCATTTTGTAGTTTTTCTCCTGCAGTTTGTTGCTCCTGCATAATAGCCCCCCTTCCGGGCCGCCCCGGGGTTGCCCCCCCCCCCCATTTTACTTGGGTACAAACTGTCTTTGGAGATGGACCCTTAAAGCCACACTACCATTAATATGCCCACAGGGGGAAGCAAGTTCCTTCTTACTTAATCCGGTGGCAACTCGTATCGGTATATTTATGGTGCCTCCCCCTCCCGTGAGGCATCAAGATTGATTTTTTTAAAATAAAGCTTTTAATTTTTTTAAAAGTTAAAAAAAAACGTTTTTATTGAAAAATTTAAAATTTTATTTACAAACAATTTAATTAAATTTATTGAATGAATTTAATGACCTTAATGAAAGTGCAAATACCTTTTAACATTTTTTTTTCTGAAATTTCACTATTAATTTCTGAATTGTAGATTTAGAGCATTGTTGCAGCATTTTGTATTCCATAGTGTCTTTAAGGAGCAATGTTTCCTTTGAAAAATCACCATTAAAAATTAATTTGTCAGATTCTAATAAACTACTAGCAATTATATCTTGACCAAATGCTGCTATGATTTATATTCTTTTTTTCATCTACTGGACAGCGAGGAGAGTGAATACCAGGCTTTAAATTGGTTGCAGATATCTAATTAAACTAATGGATGTTTGTTTTACTGTTTCACTGTGCACCAGTATCAGGCCACTGATATCTATATTATCTTGCACCAAATAAGAACTCAAACTTGTGAAAGGCCCTTTTCATGTTTAGTGAGTGGTCAAAGGTTAAGAAGTCAAATGTATGAATGCATTTCATCGGTTATTTACCCCAAGATTTGTGATAACGAACCTTTGTTTTCTACTATGAAGAAATTATTAAAAATTTCTGATCTTTCATCAACATGTAACTCATCCATACATGAAGACACATGGCAGCCATTTTATGTATCTGTTTGTCATCACTTGATGGTTATATATATATTGTTTAGAATTGTTATTGATTTAGCATCTCATTTTAGAGAGATCATTATGTATTTTATTGTGGAGGAAAAATATTTTAATTTTTCAAAATCTGAAGTAATTATAAAACTTCTGTTTGTTTTTTGAGTGGATGTAATGTTTCTTAATTCTTAAAAAAAAAATAGTTAAAATTTTTTATTAAAAAAACAATAACATTGATTCGTGGTTTTAAAATATGTGTATACTCAACAGGCTCTTAAGAAAAATACTTTTTTACATAAAAAAAATTTAAGGTTTGTGCAAATGAAGCATATAAATCATTACAAGATATCCTATTTTATTCATATTCTCACTTTTTTTATGTTAACATTTATTTTTAAGACATTTTTGTTAAAAGTGTGTTTTCTTAAGTTTAAATAAACTACTGGTTTGAATTCCATGAAAAAGAAAATGCAGCTGTGTTTTCAAATTCTCTTTTTCTTTTAGTGCAAAAAGAAGAGAATGAATGTCAAGCTTTATATAAAATTGAGAAGCACGAAGGATATACAGTGTACCAATGTGTTGTTTGTAATTATTGCACCATTTATAGTGCTAAAATCCAACGTCATGTGAGAACTCACACTGGTGAAAGGCCCTTCTCGTGTCCACAGTGCGGCCAGAAGTTTAAAAGGAAAGAACATGTAAAGCAACATTTAATTGTACACCTGGGCAGAAAATTTTAAAATGATATTTGTTTTCTAATATACTACTAGTATTGGCTAATTTTTCTTCAACATGTTTATTGGTTTGTTATATTTGGGTGAAACTTAGTGCCATTTTAAATATTCATTGTTTGAATATTATGGATCTTCCAGCTTCACATATGATGCTATTTATATCACTTGTCTACCTGATGAGATATTTTTTCTTTTCTTGAAAATTTATTTTAATTATTCTGTAATCGACATTGGAAAGGGAACACTGTTGTGAGACTGAAAAGGAAAAGAAGATTTAATAATTATTTTAAAAAATAAAAATTTTAATAGACCACGTTTTTAAAACGGACTAAAAAGTATAAAATAATTTCTTCTAGCCTCATACAGATTTATAACCCCATACAGATTTAAAACGAAAAACGTGGGGCGCATGCAATATTTAATAGTAAGGAGTGTAGGGAGTAGCTGTCGTTGAGAAAACTCACACAATTCATATCATTTCCATTGCAATAAAATTGTTAGTGACTGAAATAAACTATTTATGCATCAATTATTTATTACATGCGCCCCACGTTTTTCGTTTTAAATCTGTATGGGGTTATAAATCTGTATGGGGCTAGAAGAAATTATTTTATACTTTTTAGTCCATTTTAAAAACATGGTCTATTAAAATTTTTATTTTTTTAAATAATTATTTTCTGCTTTTTAGTCTTCTGCGTGTGAAATTTTGTAATCGATTTTAAACATCTTAATGAGATTATGACAGAGACATGTGGCAAATTTCAGGTTTATTTCAGTTTCTCTTCACCTGATCATAAATAAAAAAATATTTTCCTGAAAAATTAAGTTATGTGATGCAGAGACCTTTGAGATATAATGAAAAAACGTACTGCGCATGCGCAAAGATATGGCTAAAATATGGGGTGCTTCGATGGTCCCATGGGCCATCCATATCTCAAAAACCAAGTCTGTAATGTTAATAGTTTTTGAGATATAATGCAAAACGTACTGCGGATGCGTCATGCAAAATATGAAATGACAGACAGACAAGAAAGCGAATTAATAATGCATTGTCATCTAGTTCTGAACTATGTTTAAAGTTTCAAGTCTCCAGCTCATCAGGAAGTTAGTTTAAAATCGATTGCAAAATTTGTACCGAGCAGACAGACAAAAAAGCGAGTTAATAAAAACTTGGTAAAAATGGAGATTACTATGAAAATATTTCTGCAAATGATTGAAATTGATATGCTTGACTGATTAACATTTTATATTATCTGTATTTATAAAATTTATTATAATGCTATTTTAAAAATAAGATTTCTGTATATTTTTTCCTCATTAAATCTTTTCAAAATCTATCTTTTGTATTCATTTATTGATGTTTCCTATAGAATAATTCTATGTTAGCTCTCAAAATGCATGAATATTGCAAAGTAGTGCACAACTGTTGTATATATTTTAAGGTATTAGTGTTATTTTTAAAAACATTTATCATAAATTAGGGCATTTCATTTTTGCATGTTTAAAATTAAAATTAGGTTTGTATGTTTTTGTTTAAGAAATGACATTGATATAGGTGCAAAAATTTTAAAAATATTTTCATTCCAAGATTTTTCAATTTATTTAAATTCTTTGCTTTTTATTTTATGGAGTTTCTTTAATTTTAAGGATAAATTTTATGAAACACATTTGTTCTATTTTTTAATCAATGCTACTTAAGTTTTCTTAATTAGCATTTTTTTTTTTTGAAATTGTAGGTTTTATTTCATACGAGACTACAAACCCCTTTTAATGATTATTTTTCGCTGTGGTTTCACTGTATTTTGCTATTTAATAGTTGAAGTTGATTGAATTGTCAAAGCAGTTTTTAAAAATAGAATTTTTTATTATTAACTTTCAATAAAGTTTATAATTTTACTTTCTAAGTAAAAAGAGAAAAAAAAAATCTTCAATTAAAAGTTGCATAACTTTAATAAATGATAATCAAGTATGTTAAAAATAATACACTGTGGCAGACTTTAATTATTAGAATAGTTTCCGATTTATAAAAATGGAGCTAAGAATATTTTTGGAAGATTTTATTTCAATTACATTTTTCAGACAAAGATTTCTTTGATAAAACACTGGTAAATACTTGTTAGATTAAAATAAGGTTCTGGTATGAATTTCCTAAAAATAATTACTACTTTAATTCCTATCGTGGTTTATTTATTTACTTTTTTCCATTTCACAGACAAAGATGACAATGAATGCCAAGCCTTGTATCTAACGCAGATGATTGAAGGGCATCCTTTGTACTGTTGTGTGGTTTGCCAATATCACACCAATCTTACTGGCAATATCCAGAGACATGTAAGAACTCACACTGGGGAAAGGCCCTTCCCATGCCCAGAATGTGGTCAGAGGTTTAGAAGAAAAGAGCATGTACAACGACATTTGATTGTTCATATAGCCCGAAAATTTTAACGATAAATAAATTTTAAAAAAATCCTGCCATAAAATAATTACCAAATTTAATTGAGTTTTTTTCATCAACATGTTTACTCATCCTCTTCTTTATATTTATGGATGATGTGTTGGATTTTCTTTATTATGCTTCAGTCAATTTTCCACTGATTTGTAATTTAAATATTTTGTACATTTTGCAAAAGAATCTTTTTTCATACCTATAGATTTTATCTGCATTTGACTTCATAAAATGTTTTCTAGTTCTTAAAGGAATGGTGAAAATATGAAAGGTGTGTTCTCTGTGATGAGAGAAGTATTATCATGATAAAGTGACTATTTAATATGTTAAATCTTCTCAAGAGATTTAAATTAAGAGTTATGGCTACTCAGTAGTTTATGATAATTTGTATTTTTAAAAAGAAAATTGTTGCTACCATATTTTTAGGATAAAGTGTCCTTAATTTTCCGTATATTAAAATATTTGTAAAGAAATCAATTCAATTTAATTTCATCATTGATCCACTGTATTACTTTATTGCCTTCTTTTATACTGGTGTCCAAAAGTTGAAACAAACATATTTCTGCAGTTGTTCATAATGAGGTGTCGTTAATATTTTAAAAATTCATACCTGATATAATTTACATAATAATAAATGCAACATAAGCATCTATGTTACATTAGATACCTTTTTAAACAATTAAAAAGTATGTTTTTAAAGAAAGCATGAAACTGTCTGATTTTCTTAGGTGGAACTTTTGTCTATAGAAGTATGGTTCTTAGCAGAAAATTCTTGGTACTGGTTAATTAACAGGGTGGCCACCCGACCGGAAAACCGGGAATAGTCAGGGAATTTCGGGAGACCGGGAAAAGTCAGGGAAATTTATTCTAAACCTGGAATTTTTTTATTTTGATAATTCTTATTGCAGGCGACAATTCGCTGATCTTTTTTTATAAATAGGGCGAGGTGTTTACATTTAAATTTCCGAGGGGCCGAAATTTCGGCTATTAGTCCAGTCAACGAAGGGTTTGGAAAAAAAAAACATTAAATGATATAGTTTTGAAAATTGGTACACATGTTCGTTAAGGGCTTCTGATAAACATACTAAAAGTCCCCGGTCCTGGGGGGGGGCAAGCTCAGCGCCATCTTGGACTATACCCACCCCTTTTTTAGTTTTTCTGAATAACTCCAAAAGTATTCAATTTTCAAATCTTAATTGATTCAACAAATTAAAAAGGGTGAAATTTCTTTCAAATATATACTTTTATTTTTCTGTCAGCTTAATAGTTTCGCAGATGATGGGTCTCAAAATTTGTCGCCATCTTTGATTTCATCCCCCTTTTTTAGTTTCTCTTGAATATCTCGAAATCTATGCAATTTTTAAATAACATGTAGTCAGCCAATTAAAGAGAGAAAATTCCCTTTAAACGCATGCATTTATTTTTGTTTTAGCTTTAATAGTTTCCGAGATAATGGATTTCAAAATCTGCAGCCATCTTGGATTTTATCCCCCCTTTTTAGTTTTTCTTAAATATCACTGAAACTATTAAAGCTAGAATATAAATAAAAGCATGCATTGGTTGGGAATTTTACGAACATTAATTTGTTGTATTTAATGTAATTTGAAAATCAAATAGTTTTCGAGATATTAAAAAAAACTAAAAAAAAGGGGGATAAAATCCAAGATGACGGCATATTTTAAAATCCATTATCTCGGAAACTATCAAAGCTGAAACAAATATAAAAACATGTATTTGTAGGGAATTTTACGCTCTTTAATTTGCTGATTACATGTAATTTGAAAATTGAATAGATTTTGAGATATTCAAGAGAAACTAAAAAAGGGAGATGAAATCAAAGATGGCGGGAACTTTTGAGGCCCATTATCTGGGAAACTATTAAAGCTGGAAGAAAAATAAAAGTATAGTTTGTAGGGAATTTTATGCTCTTTAATTTGTTTAAAAAATGGAATTTGAAAACTGAATTTTTTTGAGATATTCAGGAAAAACTAAAACTAAAGGAGGGATGAAATCCAAGATAGCGCCGCGAACTGACACTCCAGGAACGGGGACTTTTAGTATGTTCATAATAAGCCCCTCACGAACATGTGTACCAATTTTCAAAACTATATGAGTTAATGTTTTTCACCCCCATTTTGGACAGAATCACATTCCTTTTGGTAGTTAAATTAGATGATACTTCTTGAGATGAAAATCCATAGTATAATCACACTCAGATGTCGAAGAAGAACCGGGATGTGGCTATATGTCTAAGAGATTCAGATAGCTTACGAGATCGTAAATCAGATAGCTTACAAGACGTTATCTGTCTACAAGTTAGCATCCACACTAGTGCCTGCTTTTATGATGATTTAATATCAAATAGGAGTTATACCAGAATTAGTTTGTTTTTCCATTTCTGGAGATTTTTTCATTGAGTTATGAAGTATTTGAAATTAGTGCTAATATTTTCTTTCAGCATTTTTTTTTTGTTTGTTTATTTTGTGTATGTTTTTTTTCTGAGTGTTGGGAAACATTATGATTACTGATCATTTTGATAAATTATGGGATCTTCAAAGTATGGGACAGCTGTTAACCATACATATAAAAGAACAATTTTTTTTAGTATTATGTATGCATGTTCGGGGTTTCTTTTTTTTCGTTCTTTACGCACGCCCAGATCTTTGACATACGAGATCAAATTTAGCAAAGTGATGGATTAGCACAAGAGGGGAGCTAACGCCACAGTAATTTTTTCATAAAAAAAATTCAAATTAGATTTTTATTTATTTAATTTTAAATGGTAAATTAAATTCAGGTTTTTTTCCCAATTTTTGCGAATTTTATTTTTTTCTCTCTTTTTGTCTCTGATGTTCTATGTTATTTATTTCTCTTTATATATTGTCCATTTTGAGCTGTATTGAAGGAAGTTGCTTGAAATAAAAAGTTGCTTTTTTTCTTTTGCAAACTATTTGATTCCTTTCGTGTGACAGAATATTATGCTTCTGTGTTTTAATTTATAAACATCAGTAAAAAAATCGTTTTCTTGCATTTTTTTCTCTGCCTTTTTATGTTTTATTTTGCAACGCTTATTTTTATTGAGATTTTGATCGTCCTAAAGAATTTTTAAGTTTATATTTTTAATCAGAAAAACCTGGAAAATTCGATACAGTAGAATTGTTCATTGTAAAGATGTATTAGTTATTTTATGGTTTATTGTTTAAAAGTTTTAAACAAATGTTCTTTTTTCAAACATTTTGCTTTTTTATTCAAACCATACTGACTTGAATGAATACTTAGTATGGCCAATATGCAGGTGATTTTTTTCTATGGTTGATGGGCTACCTCCGAAAAAAGTCAGGGAAATTTTTTATAAAACCTGGAAATGTCAGGGAAACTGAAAGAGCAAAAATGATGGCCACCCTGATTAAAGAGTTATTGGGATCATTTAGACTATGAATTAAGATAGAGAACTGAGCAGTCTGTAGTCTTGTTGCTGCCCACTCATAATGGGCATTGCTCAATGGTTAAGAGTGTCTTGAATGGTGGTATCCAGAATCATCACCAGGAAGGCTGTGTAAGGTTGCCCAAGAACTATGACACCAGGTGATTTATTTGTGGCATTAAATGCATGATGCCATAGGGAGTTCATGGCTGGAGAACTCTGAGCCTTCATGCTGTGACTGGAACATAATTCTAAGGTAAACTGTCTATGGAGTTTAGCTGCAAAGTGCCATTATGCCTGGCAGTCCTTGGTATCCATTCCCTTTACACATTGTGAAAGAGAACCCATTTCTTGTGGAGGCAGGAACATCATTCTTGGCAACTTTGGGGCTATGTCCTGTTCACTGAGAGTCAAGATTCACTACACAGAGTGATTCTCTAAGAATCTTCATCTGGAGAGAATGTGATGGCTGTTACCCCAACATAAGGGGGGAATCCATCACTTTGGTGGAAGTGAAATCCTTGTATATGGAGGTATTGTGTTGGATGGTCATACACCTCTGCATGTCTCTGATATGGGTTCTGTGATCACACAACAGTATAGAGGCGAGGTTCTTAAAATGTATGTGAGGCTTTTCTGAGTAACTGTTAGCAAGGATTTTATTTTTATGGACAACAATGTAAAGCCACGCAGAGATCAGTTTGTGGATGATTTTAATGAGAAAGTTTGTATTGAATGCTGCCAGATCACTGAATCATGAGAACATGTTTCGGCTGCTCTAGGAAGAGCCTTTACAGGATGTCAACCGTCTTCCAGCATTTAAAATCCTCATTTTTAGAAGAATAGGGTTTGTCACCACAATTATTAATCGACCTCATTTTCAGCATGAAGGCCCACTGCAGGACTTGTGAAGTTGTGTGGTGTGGACACACTCTTGATTAGATGGATGATTCTGAAAATATCGGGTGTCATGTTCTGGTCATTTTTAAACTCATATGAATATTTGAAAAATTTTACTTCTTTTCATTATGCTTTTTTACTGTTAACTGTCTTATAGTATTGGGCATTGCAACATTTTATTGCAAATTAACCGATTATTGTTCAAGATATCACATGTTTTGTGTTTGTAACCTAGCTTTTGGATACCAGTGTTTAATATTTAGTAATGTCAAGTGTTCATTACTTATTAATGTATCAAATGAATAAATCAGTTTTTAACTTTAAATGCTTAATGTGAAATTTAATTTTGTTCTATTTTTAGTAAGTATTTATTGCATAAATTTATGTATGAAATGTAAAACTGTTTGAAATATAAAGTGATGCAGCAAAATAAGAAAATATAAAATCTTAAAATAAAAATTTATTTACGGTAATGTAAAACAAATGCACAATGAAAAAAAAAATTTTTTTTGTTATGAATGCTTAGAAAACAGCAAACACTTGCATGTTCTGCATGTAACGATACAAGATTAAAAAAAAAAAATGGATGGTCATCTGAGGAATGCTTACTTTATTCTCTGGTGTGTGCTCTCTCCTTTTTATTTTTTAATTCCATCTCTTTTTCTCACATCATTACTTGTTTTCTCAGTTGCTTATCCACACTTTCTTAGCATGAGAAGAAGGAACTGAATTGTAATGTGTGAGGTTAAAATTAGGTCGAAATGCACACTGCATATATGTGTTGATGCTAATCCATGTATTCATTTCAATTAAACATGGATAATCTCTGTTACCAAAGTGAATGGTAATGCTTTATCCTCTCTATGCAACAACCCTGTTTTCTTCTTCCCTTGCATAACTTAGTTTCTTTAGATTAGGAAAATCGCCTGTTCCTCTATTTTACCCTATATTTGATAATTGTTAGAAATTTTATTTCTTTTGTTTGGTGTTGTATATTTTTTTTATGATCTTTAATTTCAGAAATCGAAAAAAAATATTTCATCAATTTTTTTAACAGGTTCAGTTACTTTTATTTTTTGCACAACACTGTTTACACTTTTCACAAGATTTTTTTAAAGGAGGGGAGAACATACGACACTCTTTTTCAAGGGGTTCGTAATTTTTAACATAGCTTTGTTATTACTTGATGATAAATAAGTGATCTAAGATTTAACAAAGGAAAAAATCTTATTACTAGCAGACAAGAATATAAATATCAGGTACATCATGGAATAATTTATTTCATATTTTCAAAGACATTCAATAGTAAATAGTTAAAAGAATTGAAAATGTTTGTTGTATATACTGATTTACTACTTTTAGCTTGTAATTAGGGAAACAATTGAACAGGTTTTAATTCTCATTGTTTTCATTAAACTTATTACTTTCAAGCTCTGTTTCTTCCTGATTTAAATGTTCCATTACTTGGCAAAGGTGAAACAGATAATTCCTGTGTTAGCTGAGATCTGCTATTAATACTGTTATATTTTCCTGGTAGGTTTTCTAATAGGAATCCATTTTACTTGTTGAAAAATAAATAAATAAAAACTTTATAAATATTTGTGCTGCTAGCATAATATATTTGTTGATGAGCATATGATTTTGAGGACTGAATGAAATCGAACAAACCTGATTTTGTTGATGGTATGATTTCTATGATGCTCTGTTTCTTTTGGAAAATTTTAGGAAATAGTTTTAGAAAATTTTCTTGTATAAAAATGCTTGTTTCTGTAGTTAAATTTTTAATAAAAGTATATTTTTAGAAGAGTATTTGTATATCATTTCTTTTTTAAAGTGAAGGTATGATTATCATTGGAACCATATAGGCTTGGAATGGCAAGATGCTAATTTAGATGGTTCATGGTTCCCCACAGAAAACTAATTATTTTTGCGATTAGCCATCCAGATATCTGACTTCAAAATTCATGTACTAAACTAGCTTATATAAAAAAAAGAGAATACATTAAATAAAGGGGGGAAAATTCAAAATCGAGATAATTCAGTGCTAGTTTATATCAGTTTTCTTTTTTAAAATAAAAATTAGATCTGGTATATTATCTATTATGTCTGCAGTTTTTACAAATAAAAATCAAATATTTAATAGTGAGCCCAATAACATAGTGTACTCTACATTTCCACTGTGCGACTTACTTGATACTTTAAATCAAGAATTCATACATATAAATCAACTATTTCATATCATATAAAACATTTGTATTTTAATGGAGCAACCAAATGAAAATACATAATGCAGCATATTGGTATGTAAAATGACATTTGTAAAAGCAAAATATTTATTGTTTTTTAATGAATTTTTCTTTTTATCTAAAATTTTTTAGTTAGCTGCTGAAATTTTTTTTGAAAGCATTCTTGGTGGCTATAAATTGTCTTGAAATTAGTTTCCTGTGTCATGTTGATTCTTTAACAAAGTGTTTTGAATGAATCTTGCTAAGTATAGTAATTATGTTGTATCAATCTTTATGAACAGTTATGATATGATATTAATTGAAGTATATGATATTTAATGAACAATATTAAAATATTACATTATATTGACAATGAAAAGTAATGTGCATTAACGGAACAACATATTTTAATAGAAGTTTGAGATATGTGAAGCAAAAACTGAAAACTTTAGTCCAAGATATCATATTTCATCCATGTTTGAATTTTGTTTCTTGTATTTATTTTTTTTTTATATGTGAAACTTTAAAAGTTGTTGTGCTAAATTAATTCAGTTTATGTAACGTGTTAAATAAAATGCTATAATAACTCATGCATTTTTCCCCCTCTTTCTAATGATTAAAGAGGAGAGTGGATGTCAAGTTTTGTTCCGCATGCAAATGGATCAAGGACATCCTCTGTACATTTGCATTGTTTGCCAATATCAGACCAGAGCTGGTGGGAACATCCGTCGTCATGTGAGGACTCACACGGATGAAAGACCCTTCTCATGTCTACAATGTGGTCAGAGATTTAGAAGGAAAGAGCATGTACAGCAACATATGTTCAAGCATGTAGCCCGAAAGTGAAAATAAAGTCTCCCCCCCCCCCCCTCAATTCATAAAGTTTCAAGACAGTGCATTATAAATAAAACTCTGTGCTTTATCTACTTTTTTTATTTTAATTAATTTTTAGCTCATTGATGGTATAGATTATGTGCTAATGTATTATTAATTACATTAATTTATTCAGTTTTAAATAACTTTTTTGCTCTTAATAAATATTTTCTTTTTTTTTTTCAAATTTTCTTTGAATTATTCTCTGATTGATCCTTGAATATGCTGAAGAGTTTTCAAGAAGTCACACATATATAAAATGTAAATTATATAGTTGGTGGTGAGAAGAATAATGAAAATTTGGTATGAAAGTATGATGAAAAAGAAATTAAATTTATTATCACTAGTGAAATGTATTGTAATTTGTATTTTTTAAAGAGAAGATTATTGTAAGCATTATTTCTGAAAAATGTTTTGCCCATGTATGTTTTTTACTGTTGTAAAAATTTGATTAGAGAAGTTTCAATTTGTGAATATTGACTATGGTATTTTCATTTTAATTGTTCATAAAATATTTTATTTTTTAATAATAAATAATGTATGAATATTAAGTTTCATAAGAAATGTGCAGTTTCTGTTCTGTTTGCAATATAACTTGTTAATGTTATAATTTCATATAATAAATAAAGGAATTAATGGTTACCATCATCAAGTGATTGGTTAACATTATCTTTTAGTCTGTTTAAAATGTGCTGCAATGTAGATAATTATATAAATGGAAAAGAAAGGAAGATATATTTAAACTATTTAATCAACTTGAACTGTTTAACCCATGAGTCAACCTTTTGTGATGTATGTTTTGTTTTGCTTCTATGATAAATTTAAGAAGTTATGAAATTACTACATTTATTAATTTTTATTTTGAATTTGCTTAATTTTAAAAGTTCTTTCTGTATTAATTTAATTTTTGAAGTGACAGATTTTATTTGAAAAATGACTGACAGCACAGGTTATAATTTTAATAGTTTAGTTTGCATGGACTTTTATTAGTTTGGTGATGGGGAGTGGGCTAAATTACCTACAATTATATTGTGAGATAAGTGAGGAATGAGATTTTAAATTCCTAAAACAATTAAATTTAAAACATTTGAATTTTTGATTGTAAAGATTACTTTACTTTTTAAAATTATACTTGTTTTAGAACAAATTATTAAAAAAATGTTATTTAATTTTTTATTATTGATGTTGAAATTGCTAAAACAAAAATATGATTTTAAGAAAAGTAATTATTTACTGGAAGAAATTCTGATTTTTGCAAATAAAACATACTTAAAAGTTAGCTAATTTCATGTATACTGGAATTTTCTTTAAAAAAAATTTTTTTTTAAAGGAACTGTTATTGAAAAGTAGGCTTTAGGGATGCATCCTAAATTTAATGAAGTTGCTAGTAGTGCATTTTATGAAAAAGAGCTGCTGTG
Source organism: Araneus ventricosus (assembly GCA_013235015.1). Taxonomy (NCBI): domain Eukaryota; kingdom Metazoa; phylum Arthropoda; class Arachnida; order Araneae; family Araneidae; genus Araneus; species Araneus ventricosus. Next base: position 59,714 of record BGPR01002058.1, read on the forward strand.
TTTTCAAATTCCTTTTCTTTTCAGTGCAAAAGGGAGCAAATGAATGTCAAGCTTTGTATAGAATGGAGAAGCGTGAAGGACGTACTATGTACTGTTGTATCGTTTGCCAGTATCACACCAATGATCATTGTAAGATGCGGTGTCATATGAGAATTCACACAAATGAAAGGCCTTTTTCATGTGCTCTGTGTGGTCAAAAGTTTAAAAGGAAAGACCATGTAAAGACACATTTACTTGTGCACAAAAGCCAAATATTATAAAGATGATATTTTAACATGCATATAATATTAGCATTTCTAATATACCTACATTATTTAATTTTATTTTACTTTTTTTTATGAATATCTTTAAGTGTTTGTTACTTTATTTTGAAATTATCAGTGCATTTGATAATCTGTTTTGTGTCTCTTATGGAATATTTAGTTTCACTTAGGATGATGGTAAGTATTTTATTTAGTCCATTCAAATCAAGACTCAGTTATGCATGTAAGCAGAAATTTGTGAAATAAAATTATTATTATTCTTATTATCATAAAGCAGTTATAGAAATCAGTTGTGATTTTTCATTTGTGGAATGCTCTATTTGGAATCTGACAAGGGCACTTTTAATGGCTCTTTTCCCATCAGTTTCTTCGGCTATATCTTATTCACTTCATTTCTTATTTTTTACTAATTATTTTATATATTTTGTTACATTCGTGAGTAAGTTTTATTGTACATTTTGTATGGTATACTATTATATCGGTATTCTGTGGACTTCACAAATAAATTTTTTTGTTCGATTGTAACTGGCACATTGACTTGATTAATATTTTCTAATGGTTTGAAAAAAAATGAGCAATGAAAAGAGTGAAAGGCATATTATATTCATGATGAACCAAAAACAGTTATTAATTTTCTGTGATGAGTGTTCTGAAAAAAAGTCTAAATTAATATATGTATAGTGTAACAGTTATTTTCACTATAATTCATTCAACATTACAATAGTTTTTCTTTTATTTGAATTAGTTTTTTTTTTGTCCTCAGCATTTTCTTATTTATCGAATATAGTGCTATTTTAGTAACTCAGTAACAATATTAAAGAGTTGTTCATATTCTTTGTAATATTTGTAATATAAAATGTTTATACATATTGACATTCACTTTTTGTGAGAATTTATTTCTCTTAAGGACACTATTAGTTATCTTAATTATTGTTATTATATTACTTATTAGATATCTTATTTCATATATTGTGTTTTTTAGATTTTTATTAATTGTATTTTTTTATTTAATAAAATAATAATTCTCATGTGTAAATGCTTATTGAAAATTCTGTCCCAAGCATTTTGTTTTGTTTAAGAAGTATTTTACTTGTGTAAATTATGTATTTGAAATGTCTCATTTTTCTAGATGGTTTTGAATTTAGGAAAACTATTGTTTTTGGTTACAATTTGTTTGTTATTTATTTAGCTTGTTAGGTGAAGTTTTTAAGTGAAATGCTTGTTATTAATTTGAATTTTTATTGTGATTTTCTTTAAGTTACTTATTATTTTAATTTAGTTTTTAAATCTGCACACATACTATTAAGGATAATTTACAAAACATTTTGTAATTATATTGGTACTAGAAAATCACCCGACATGATATGACGGGTGCAAATTGCCTCTTCATTCGAGAAATTTCCCTTCAAATTTGAAGTGTTTAAATAGATATATATGCGAGAGAAATGTTTAACAGTGATTGAAAACAAATAAAATAAATATATATTTTATGACCGGAAATATGCTTTTTTATTTACATATTATTTACATATTGCTTTATTCAAAAAATACAACATTCCGTGTTAAGTATTTTATATCGTTTAACAATTTTATTATAATTCAATAACCATGAAATTCTCAACTTGTCAAACGTAAGTCAAAAGTTAAAATTTCAAAGGTATTCTTTTTCGAAATTCTAATCAAAACAAAGCACTTCTCTGCTTGTAAAGCGTTGCCAAAAAATATTATCAAATTATGTCATCACAATTGCAATAAATAATCAGATACATCGTGACATCCAAACTATATCATGCGCACGATATACCACTGATGTAATTTACTACTTTCTATTAAAAAATGGAAATTAATTTGAAATATATGATTACTATCATTTAAAATTTCTCGGGAACTATCGATCATAGCGAGATAGATTTTATATCAATCGATAGAAAATTTTATTTCACTATTTTAGAGCTATTAAATTTGAAATTAGAACGACAATCACTTTTAAATTTAAAATTACTGAAATTTAGGTTCTCTAAAAATGAAATAATGCTGTTTAACATCTTGCAGTGCTATAGCGCTAGTTTTATTGTTGGTGACGTCAGAGCATTACCGAGAGACAGATCTGGTCTATTATATTAGTAATGCTTTGCTTTATAATCATACTATAAACAGTCTTGCAAGATTTTTTTTTGGGGGGGGGGAAATCGAGTATTTCACTATGAAATTTTAAAAATTTAATATTATTTGTATTTAAAAGTTAAAAGTTTCGATTCTCAAGTTACAGAAATGTTTAAAATGTGATGTCTTGTAATTATGGCCTGCACTATTGTTTAAGCAAAGGGGATTCTTGAAATAAATTAATTTAACTTAAATTAATTATTTTAAATTACAATAAAAAGACAATCATGTTTTTAGAAAGATTTGATGAAATCTCTAGTTTGTAAAAATGAAACATAATATTGCTATGAGATTTTTTAAAATTCAATTTGGAATTTTTTTTAGTTATGAGTATTCATTATTTTGGTATTCCCTCAGTGGACATGTTAAATTAAAATTGCTATTTGATTGATATGTTGGTCTTCATTGAGACAACATTTACCCAAGTTTGAAGGTTTGTTCTTTGTTGAAAGTTGATATATTCCAAAGATCAAAGAATGGTTGGTTCATATATCATGATTATTCTGAGTGATTGGTAATGGCAAATTAAATTTATGACACAGCTTCAGCAACTCTAGAGTGCAACCTGCTCAATCTCATGGAGGAAGCCTTGCATAAAAATTCATGTTGGCAACTACCACTCAGGGTGACAATCAGTGAATGGTTTCCATGTCTGGGAAGTGCCACATCTTAATAGATTTATACCCCAAAACAAATTTCATATGTAAACACTGACAAATTTAATAAGCTATTGATATGCTTTCTATGAAAAAATAATGCATTGTTTTAAAGTTATTTTTTTCCCTTTCACAGGCTATGAGGACAGTGACTATGAAGTTTTGTACCGAAAGTTGACGAGTGATGGACATCCAGTTTATTGTTGTTCTGTCTGTCAGTTTCAGAGCTTGGAAAGTTACAAAATCCGACGTCATGTGAGAATCCACACCGGCGAAAAGCCTTTCTCGTGTCCACAGTGTGGTCAGAGATTTAGCAGGAAAGAGCATGCAAAACGACATTTGTCGAAGCAACATGGAGTTTGAAAATTGTGAAAATCAAGGGTTTGGTTTTGTGAGATGGAACAGTTAAATGAAATGGATTAATGCAGTTGCTTGACTGATATTTTAGAATTATACTTGACTACCATAAATATTGGGTATTGAATGAATTGCCGCTTTGAAATGAACAGTCAAGCAAAGAAGATATTTCTCAGAGGCTAAATTGGATATATCTTGATAATTGCCTTTATTTGAGCATGAAGCTGAAAACTGCCTTTCACCTCTTAATCTGTGTTAATTTTTGTGAGAGTTTGAAATCTTTACAAGTGTAGCTAGATTTTAATTTTTACTTTTGGTATCTATTCGATCTAGTTGTGTTTTTAGCAGATTTTCTTTAAACATGTACTATCACATTTATTCTTCATATTGATAAATTGTTGCATCCTATTTTTGGTTAATCTGTAATGTGATTTTAAAATTATACTTACCAGTATTTGTTTTCTCCAAAGAATAATTATTTTTACCTACTTTTATTTAATTTGACTTATTTCAGATTTGTGAAGATGGAATTTTGTAATCAATTTTCCACTAATTTCTTGGTATGCAAGAGTTTTGAAATTTTGTGCACATGTGTATTGTGTACTGTTCTCTATGACAAGCATAATCAGGGTTCCCACGGTCCTTGAAAATCCTTGAAAACTCCTTGAATTTTATTTGCCGAACTCGGGGCCCCGGAAAAGTGCTTGATTTTTCGTTGGGTCCTTGAAAAGTCCAGAAAGGTACTTGATTTTTTTTGTTGGGTCCTTGAAAAGTCCATGAAAAATTCGAAATGTGCTCTGTCTTGAGAATTCCACCACCGGAAAAAGGGTGTTGCTATGGGAACGCTGTCAATCACCAATATTTCCTCTCTGTCTAGGATGGGGGCTGGCAAAAAAGGGTACGGTTTCGCTACGACCCGGGGATACCTTGAGATCCGAAAGAACCCGGGAAATTTTATTCAAAAACTGGAATTTTTTTTATTTTGATAATTCTTATCAGACGAGATAATATTCACTGGTCTTTTATAGAAAGTAAAATAAAACATCGATGACTACCAATGAAAATCGGTCATGTACTGACAATCAGAAACGGCGGCCATCCGCGTTTCTGCTCACGCGCCAGGCAGCGGGATGTTTACACTTAAATTTCCGTGGAACCCAAACTTCGTCTATGAACAGGATCACGTTCCCTTTATTAGTTAAATTAGATAGTTAACGATTTTACACCGGAATGGGGTGTCAGGGCAATGAGTCACATGAGCGCAGTTCCGGAGTTCTTTGTTAGTTCACGCTCAGTAAACATCACACTTCCATTCTTCACTTTCCCGGTATTTTGATGAAAATAATTCCGCCCGGCGCATGCACAAAAGCGTGGAGGGTTTCTGAATCCGTTGCTATACAATACTCAGTTGATAGATATTAATTGTACTCAAATGTGGAAGAAGCACAGGAATTAGGCATCGTGCCAAAGAGATTCAGACATTTTGTGAGATCGTAAATTTTCTTTCATCTGTCTATACAAAAAAAAAATTAGCATCCACACTGGATACTGTTTGCTTCTTTGGTGATTTAAAATCAAATAAAAGTTATAACCAGAATTAATTAATTTTTCCATTTCAAGGAGATCTTTTTGGTGAATTATTGCAATACCTGACATTATTATTAATATTTTATGTCGGCATTTTTTTTGTTAATTTTTTGTATTTTTTTTCTGTTATGAATACGGATCATTTCGATAAATTATTGGATCTTCAAAGTATTGGACGAAAATTATTTATTATAGAAAATATTTTTTTTTTCGTATGTATGTATGCATGCATGCATGTTCGGTTTTTGCTCTTTATGCACTCCCAAGCGGTTTGACATACAATTAAATTTTGTAAAGTGATGGATTTAGTGCAAGAGGGAGCTCACTCCGTACATTTTTTTAAAAAAAATTGTATTAGATTTTTATTTATTTAATTTTAAGTACTAAATTCCGGCGTTTTTTGCACATTTTTGCGAATTTTCATTTTTTCCCATTATTTTTTTTACATACGTGAGAAGAAAAGTTATGCTTCCAGTATTTTAATTTATTATTTCTTGTATTTTTTTCTCTTTTTTTGTCTTTTGACGTTTTGTTTCTCTTTGAGCCGATTTTTTTTTTATATAGCCGTAATGAAAAAAGTTGGTTGGAATCAAAAGTTTAATTTTTTTCCTATAACGAAGAAATATTATGCTTCTGTGTTTTAATATATAAACATTGGAAAAAATCGTTATCTTGCCGCCTTCATATTTTTTTTGTCTTTTAATGTTTTTTTTTTCCAATAGATATTTTTATCAAGATTTTACTTTGCTTAAAATTTTTTTTAAGTTATATTTTTAAGCAGTAAGCAATAATTTAATTAAGATAACTAATAAGTTTAAAATTAATTTATTAGGCTACAGATTTCTTGAGTGTCAGTTATTTTCAAAACGTTTTTGTTCTTGTTTGGAAAAATCCTACGGGCGCCTATAGTAATCAATTTTTACTTATATTAGTTCTTATTAATAAAACTTTTTTTCTTTTTCAACGTTCATAGAGGATTAATATAAGTGGTTTGATTACTAAAATGGAACATAAAAGAGCAAGGGATGCCAGATCATACAGTTTTTTTACTCTTCATTATGGCAAATAGTCGGGTACATTTTTGTGCTCCGTTCACACAAACTGGCTATTCAGTTTGTACATGAATAAATATATGGCAAAAATTTTGAAGGGTCATCATAATTGTGAGTCATACATCACACTGAATTGCATTGCATTGGTTTCTGCACTGCAGAAGTTTGCAGACAAACTAGCTGAAAAGACTGAAAAAAAGTAGAGATTTTAAATCTATTGCAGAATCCAATAGTTTTAAGAAAACAGAAAAGAAAGGGCTAATGAAGTTAAAATGATCTATGAAAAAATTGAGGCTTTAACAGAGCAACTGAAAATGTAAATTTAAAGTACTTTAAAGTTTATTTATTTAAATGTAAATAAAGGTTTGTTGATTTGTACTTGTCTCTTGCTTTTTTCCCCCCTTCAATCTCAAGCAATGGTCAAAAGTAAGAATAGAGATTCTTGTGGGGCTAACAATTTTTTAATGAATTTTGTTTCAACTAATGTGTTTGTGAAGTGAGCTACCAAGTAAATGCTTAGTAGTAGTTTGTGTAAAATTAGCATGTAGTAGTAGTACACTATACCTAATAGTAAGGGTGTTTGATTTGTGATCTCGAAACTCACTTAGCACTGCAGATTTTGGTTCACTAACTGCAAGGTGTGCAAAACACGTGCCTTTGATATTCTTCATTTTAGCATCTGAAAGTCGTAAGTAAGAAAGTGATCACGCATTTGAACGTTAAAGTTGAAAATATTTGATTTAAATTTGTCCTTTACATTTTTGTGTTCTAAAATATTTAATTTTATGGTCCTTGAATTTTTTTAAAAAGGTCCTTGAAAAGTCCTTGAATTTTTTTCAGCAATAAGAGTGGGAACCCTGATAATTATGCGTTAATTGCTTAATTTAATTAAATTTTTGTTCCATATGATTGGTGCCACTTGGTAGTGGAAAAAATTGATTACAACATTCCATAATATTTATGATGAAGAATTTTGTTAGCTCATGATTAAAAGTGGAGAATAAAAGAATTTTTCTTTTTAGTACTCTAATGACAGCGTGTTTTTAAAAACAATTATTAAAATTATTATTCTTTTACATAGCTGATTTATAAGAAAAGAAATAAAGATAAAAATTGATGCTAAATATTAATCTGGAAGTGTTACCTTTGTATGAATATTATGAGCATGATGAATATTAAAGCAAAATGTTTTTTAATTAAAGGAAACTTTAAAAATTCTTTTATGTGAACAAAAAAAGACACGAAAGAAAATCAAATTGCTGTTCACTCCTCTGTGGTTCTCATGTTTAGTAATATATTTATTCTTTACTGCAGGTCAGCGTGGCAAAAACAGTATTTTGTCAAACAAACTAAGCCTTGATCTTGCTTACAATTTTGAAGTTTAATAAGAGGAACAGAAACATTGCTCCTTTATATATTTCACTTTATTGATTATAATGTCAAAATTCAGTATTCATTTTTTTAGATAATACATCGTTATAAGTACTTAAAAAACATAGTGTCCCATAAAATGAAGCAGTTGTAACTTTACTTCTGTTAATAATTAGATTTTGTTCTGAACACAGAAATACGAGTCTTTGATATTAGGGATCCTCTCGTTTTTCAAGGGATTTATTATTTCTTCCATCTTATTCTTATATATTTATTTTTCTTAGTTTATATATGGTAAAGTGTTTTTACATATCTTGTATTTTCTGTATGGTATGACTATATCTATTTTATTTTAGTAACATTTTTGTGACTTTTGCTTTATTTTTGCTTAGGCTAGATATTTTTATGCCTTTCTTACTGTTTTAGAAAGGGAAAAATTTGTTGCCAAACTTTTTAATTTGTGTAGTTAACTTTTTTTGGCCGATTTAGAAGCTTTTTGTAGGAACCAAATTTGCATATGCAAATTGGTAACTAGTACAGATAATTTCAGATCAGTACAGATGAAAAGGTAAAATTTTTGAACTTTGGCTTTCAGTTGGAATCTATAAATACCAAGGATGAGGAAGCTATTATAAAAAGGACTATTGCAGAACTTCATTTTATTTTATTGGAAATTGTAAGAACCAGCATGTTTGAAAATCTTTGTTGTAGCTAAATAATTTGTCTTGTATGAGAGGGCTCTTGCTCGAAGGGTTGTCAGTTACCCACATGTCCACTATTGGAGTGGTTGAATTTCTTCCTTTATGGATATACAATTCACTGTCTTAAACATAATTTTTGTAGATAGTATTGTTTGATGTTAAGCCAACAACTTCTGATCTATATTAAGGATTCTTGGAAGAATAATTTATTTTAAGCATAAAATTACTGTTGTAGGGAGTAATAAACACACAATTTGATTTGCATTTGCAGAAAACAGTTGTAGACATGAATACTGTAGCATTCATATTTCATTGTGATACAAAACAATGCGAATGTTATAGCATTCAATTTTTCAATTTAATTCAGTATTAAAATAAAATCGCCTGTCTATTTTTGAATCTCATTAAAATGTTAATTGCCTGTGAATGTATTAAAATAATTCAGTTCTCAGTATGGAAAAGATAATAAATTTGACAAAAAAAGAAAAATTTTGAAATTGGTTTTTGTTTGATTCTAAGCACCGAAGGTCTAGATTATCAAAAAGATAAGGTCCTCTTACCATTATTCATTGTTCAGAACTGATGATTTAAATTTTTTACTTTAATGAGGAGAACAGATGTTCCCAGTCTGAATGACATGAAAATGGTAATATACCTTTAAGAAAATTATTATTAAGCAAAGTATCTAATTTGCATAAAAGAAGTTCATAACATTTGCCATCTAGTTGCCATAAATCATTGTTTTTCAGTTTCATTTTTATAGCGATTGTTTCTTTAAATAGTCGATACTAAAAACTAGCATATTAAGTCTGAAAACTTTCTGGTATGAATTCCATGAAAATAAAAATGATTTCTCTGTTTCCTGATTCTTTTTTTATTCTTTAACAGAGGTCGATGACAGTGAATGCCAGGCTTTGTACAGTACGCAGATAATTGAAGGTCATCCTGTGTACCGTTGTGTGGTTTGTCAGTATCGTACCCCTCTTACTGGTAATATCAAGTGCCATGTGAGAACTCACACTGGAGAAAGGCCTTTCTCTTGCCCGCAGTGTGGTCATAGATTTAGAAGGAAATATCATCTCCAACGACATTTGATTGTTCATATAGCCCAAAAATTTTGACCAGAATATTTTATTTCTCTTAGGTAAGTCAAAAATTATCCGCATTTTAACCAGAAAAATAGTTTTAATGAGAAATTTAGCTGCTGAATCTGCATGTATATTGTGCATGCAGTAATATTATGGTCACATGAGCAGAGATTGATCATAACAGTCCATTCTCTTCATTCTGTTCAAATGTAAACACAGCTCTACCATACTAACAGCATGCATTAAGAAGGAATATTAAGCAGTCATTTGTTTCTTCGGTTTGGAATCTGTTGCAGAAGCCGAGATTAATCAGAGGTTCTTCACACAATACAGAGAGAGTGCTTTATCATGGAAACTTACTCTCAAAGATACATTATTCAGACATCTTTGTGTGTAAAATACAGTTTGTCAATAGTTCGTCACTCAACCCAGGGTTGGCTTTTAGACCCTGGGTAACAGGTTAGGCTTTAATTGTTACAAATTGGGCCGCACATCAGAGCAACATCTACATTACTCTCAATTCAGTGGCATAAAACTACAGTAGTGCAGTTGAGGCATATGCCCTGACCACCATTATCACAAGGTGCAAAATTAAGTTTAAGAACTTTGTCGAGATTTTGCCTTAACTTTGCTTCTAATTTTTAACTTTTTACTTTCACAGGAATAAAGAGATAATTCAGTAATTACAATTTTGTAACATAAGTAGAACAATCTCTCTTCAATGAATTCTCAAATCAACTGAAATCTTCTTGCTAGAAGGATATTAACTTTAAGTTAGAAATTTGCGTTGTGTTTTGAGAGCTTAATAACCCAAGGAACTAAATTTTTGCCAAGCGCTCAGATCTAATTAAGGACATGACACACTTGTGAATTAAACAACAAAATTGGTAGTTGTAAATAAAATATGAATTTATTTAAGCTAAATCAACAAGTTTTAATTTGATTACAGATCAAGTGACACAAGTAAGTTATTGCACATTTTATGAAATAGTTAAACAAGTAGGTTATTGCACATTTTTTTGAAATAGTTAAACTCCTGAATAACCAAGAAAACGGTGGGCGCCTATTCCGCAAAATAATTGACACACAATAATATACAAGTAAGATCCAACCAAGACGTGAGGCGCATTCTTCCCCTTAGAGTCTGTTCCCTTATTTATTTATTATTATTTTATTTCTTATAATCAGAGGCTAACATTTATAAGTTACAGCACCATCATTAAAAACATATTTAAGTATATATATATATGCGAGTTAACTACAACATTCATTTAAATTCTTCCCCGACACACAATTGAGAATTGTAAGCCAATACTCTTGAATCATCTTAATAAAATAATCCCCTTCCAATCTGCATTACACGTCTCACGCCCCAAATTCAACTATCCATTAAACACAAAACTGTTATTAAAGAGAACTGATACATTTGCCTAACAAAAGACATACAGATTTACCTTGAGCTTACAATTAGTTTAGTTCATTAAATTTCTTTCTCAATACACTTCAAAATTTCGAAATTGCTTCCCATCGTGGAACGTTAAGATTTTCACACAAGAATTTCAATCAAAGATCAATATAGTTTGGTCAGTTCCCTCTAATTAAACATACACATTACACATGATAAAACAAGTTAAGCACATGTCATACATTCTAGAATTCTGGATTACATGTAAAAGTCGATATCAAAATTTTCAAAGCATAACTCTTCCTACAAACTTTCCTTCATTGCTTCAAATTGAATTAAATCTTAACTTTTAACTCCCCTCCCCCAAATTCCTTTTCCATTTATTCAATTTTCCTTATTGCTACTTAATTCTTGAACACTTAGAGTCCAAACAAAGAAAAGGCATAATTCAGGTGCTAGCATTTTTAGATTTTAAATAATAAGATAGGTATGTAACGAAGGACTTATCTTTCGGGTCAGCTGACCCCGTCACAGCTCCGCAACATTTGTCTACTCAGGATCGGATTGGTCTGGTAGGCCTAGAGAGCCAGGATAACGCTTTGACAGTCCCGCATCAGAAGAATGGAAACCCTGTTGCACAACCTTCCTTTCTTATGAGGAAAATTCTGGACGACATCTGATGTTGGAAATTCGCTTCGATAGATCCGCATCCGAGGAATGGAAACCCGGCCACACGTCCTTCCATTTTCAACGAGGACAAGCTAGACGACCCCTGTTGAGTGAGTGCTCCAGGGATATAAGCACAGAGTCTGTACTGCAAAGGATAGTGGCATCCGTTTTTGAAGTGTCCGCATGCCAAAAATACGGTGGTTAAGTATTAATATTTTATCATGTCTGTCGTGCCAATCATTCTCCAGAATAAGCCATCACTCTGTCATCATCTGAAGAGGAATCTGCTCCGATGGAATTAGATACCGGACATCCTTCCTACCACAATGCCTGAATCCGCTTGGGGATTCAAAAAAAAAAAAAAAAAGGACCCCGCAACGCTGATCCCTCGAGAGAGGTCAAAAAGTTCCAGTTGTCAGGTGAGGCGAAATGCCAAGCCACAGGAACCTCAAAGCCAAGAGAAGAGGGCGATTTTTCCCCGCAACCCCTTAAATACCGAGAAGGGACATATGTCATGGTGACGAAATCGTTCGACTGCTATTGGTCAAGCGACCAGTTCTCTGACTGTGAAGAAGGTGTGACGTCACGTTTAGCGCCCTTTTCCAAAAAACAGCCATATTGAATCGCCTCCCCACCGGAAATGAAACAACAACCCAAGCGTCCCTCCAAGGGCCTAATCGCGATTTAACTCGTCCTCGTTTTGCCTAGAAGGAAATCAGACAATTCAAAGAAGAAAAAAAAACTTTAAACTCCTATTTAAAATACGCATTAACTGTACCATTAATTTTCACCCAAAAGCGTAATCAATTGACAATTAAAACCTAATTTAAAACACATATAACTTTAACATAAAGCATGAAAATCACAAAAAGGAATAAAATTCAAAAAAGTCAAAAGAAAAGCAGGGATACAGTCCTAAAAATCACAAAACCCACAATAAGATGCATTTAAAGTACTTAATTACTTGTACAAATTGTTTACACAAAGGAACAGTTCCTTTGACACTCAAACAGAGAAAAGGAAAATTGCCCATGTCATTTGCAAAAAGTCTCTTTGAAACCCACCCAATGGAGTCCATGTTAAAATTTGCAAGTTTTCTTCACATTACACAAATATACTTTCCACGTGTTACAGTAAAGAAAATAATTAATGCCTCTGAGTGGATTTAGAGTGAGCAAATTAAAAGATAAAAATGAGATCCCAATGACTTGTAGTGATTTATCTTAGTAATTAAAAAAATATATAAATTGTAATTTACAAGTAACTTCCCTAAAGGTAGCATCACTACAATTTAAGAGAGATGGTTATTGTTTTTACTTTCTCATATCCAAAGTATATAAAAAGAACACACTGTAATTGTCAAAAAATTCAAAAGATTTTGATGAATCTGTACATTTTAGACCCATGTTGTATTTGTAGATGTGTGAGTAGTATAACTCAAAAATGCAGCAAGTTAGCTAAATGAATTTTAGTTTTTAGTCTTATCACCAAAATTGTACATCTGTATCAAATTTTTGTTCTTATGAGCATACTCAAAATGCATACTTGGTTTTCTTCACTATACTATGAAGCAGAAAATGCACCATATTTTGTTAGTATGTGAGAAAATTGAGGGAGAACAATACTTTTCTTTATATCACTTCAGAAAAAAATCTTGACCAAAATTGTTTCCATTTGGGCCCTGCACCTCCTAAGGCTGGTCCTGACCTAACCCCTATCTTGTGGAACACTGAATTAAATGTATTTCTTAGGCAGGGGACTTGGTCAAGAAATGTCTTTATTCAGCCTTTAGCTTGGGCTATTCTTCAAAAAATAATGATTTATAATCTTTTTTTTGCGGAGAATTTTTGACTTGTCACTATAGAGTTTTCGTTTTCTGTCATACTGAAATTTGTTGTGCTTTTTTCCAAAATATTTACTGATCCTGTATTTTGTGTATGTCGATGAACTTTATTGACTCTTTAATTCACTTGTTTCTTTGTTGTATCTCATTTATTTAACAAAATTGCTACTCTGTACATTGGTAAATAAATTTTTTTCTATGCTTTTTAACTTAATTTGTGTTTCATTGTACCTGTCACTGTCATTTAGTAAATTGTTTTCTAATGCTTTGAAAGGGGGAGGGGGATAGATGGCTTATTAATCGCTATTAAAGCAAACAAGTGGCAGTTTTTCATAAAAAGGGATGTAAATTGAGATATATGTGATGAACAGCAAATGTTTATATTAAAAAAAAAAAAAAAATGGTAAAAAATTTTAAAATTCAAAAATTTTTTTTTTTTTAAAATTTTTTTTTTTTTTTTTGTCTTGTGAAAGTATTTGATAATTTCTTAATTATCTCTCAGTATTTTGGTGGGTTCTCAGTATTTTCCTTATTCATGGAATATGATATTATTTTAGTAGCTAATAATCTAAATCAACCTTTACACACCCAAACTCCAAAAATACCTTTAACAATTGTTTAATATTGAAATGTAAAATGTTCATAGATATATATTGGCATTTTATTTTTTTGTTGTTAGCATTTATTTTTGTCAATAAGTTGCAATTAAATGTTTATCTTATTTCTGGTAGTTATATTTAATGCTTTTAAACACTTTTTCTCTTAACTTGGCTTGTTACATGCTTGTACAGATGGAATATTTTAATTTATTTCTTCCGACTTACTGATGTGCTAGAGGATTGAAATTTTGTGCACTTGTGTATTCTTAATGAAAATACTCTATTTTAATATTTTGAGAACTTAATTATCAGTTAATCATTAATTAAATTAAATTTTGATTCTTCACCAGTGAGGCCACCTAGTAATGGGTTTGAGAAACAATAGATTTAAAGATTGAGAATGAGAAAATAATTAAAATAAAAAATTCTGCTTTTATTTTATTAATGAAAGCATCCCTTTAAAAACTTTTTTAATTAAATTTTTATTTATTACTTTTATAATTACTTTTTAAATTAAATTATTAATTATCTTTTCTATGCAATGAATAAGTGTTTTTTGTCTTTAAATATTTAAAGGAAAATATATTCATAGCATTTTTTCTAACACGTAAAATACTAAATTATTTGAAATTTAACAAACCTTTACTGTTCTTTGTTAGAATTTGTTTATTTAGTTACAAGGTGAATATTGTGAAGAAAATGCATGTTATTTATATTATATTTTATGAAGATTTGTTTTTTAAGTTTTACTTTACTGTTTTTTATTTTATTTTTGAATTAGCAAATTTAATTTCCTAAGTTCCTTGACAAATCAGTTTATAATTTCTTTCTTTTTTTTGTGCCACACTAATGCTGCCTTTTAAGGATTTCAAGTTAAAATTAAGAAAGGAAAAATGATTCAAAGTTCACGAACTATTAGTGAGTTTTGAAAAACAAAACTTTTCATTCTTAACTTCCCAAAACATGTATAGCATTTTAAAAATTGAATACAGCTATTATACTATGCAAGCAAATAAAAACATAATGAATTTTAATTAATGTTATTAAAGTGTGGTAAAATGAGAAATACTCTTTAAAGAAATTAGTAAATTAGTTTTTAATGGAGGAATTTCTGATTTGCAAAAATGAAACTGAGCATATTGGATCAAGATACTTTATTTCCTGTATAGTTTTTTGTGCAGCTTTACTAAATATGTTTCTTGCACCATTAACCTGCAGTTATCCATTCATATTGGAAAATTTTTTGTTAATATCATGAAGTTTTTTAGATGCCATCTTGTTGAACTTGAGAAATGTCGGCTTTGTATTATAGTGGTTGTACAGCTGGTCTCATATTTGTACAGGTTTGCTGTTTCAGCCTCCAGTTAAAATTGGAGGATTCTTGAGAGGAAGAATAATCAACACCCGTGTGATATACCTTGTAATTATACCACATGTTGAAGATTCCTTGAGCACCTATTTGACATTGGGTACTCTAAACAAAATTAATCCTTTGCCCTCAAATGTCTAATCTCAAGTACCATTCTAGAAGGTGCATTATTTTGACGTTTCTTGATTAACTTTGAGGAAACTGTGCATTTGCATAATTGGACAAGCCTTATCTTGAAATTCATGGTAACTAGCCATTGACAAGGTGGGGAAAAATGAGTGTTTGCCTATGCCTGGAAAAAGTGCCATGTTTTGCGAATGACTTATTGCTAAGAAGCAAACGTTGTTTGCAGACAACAATTTATCGATTCTATAAGATGCATTGCTGTTTTCTAAGTTTAATTTTTCCTTTTCTCAGGCAAAGTGAACAATTAATATGATCTTTGTACTGAACACTGATGGGGGAATGTCATCTTGTGCACTATTGTTTGATGGTATCAAAACATATAAAATGCAATGCCATGCATGGACCCACATCAGCGAAAGGTCATCAGGAAGCGTAAGTTGGAGGGTTATCCAAGACCATCTAATCCAATTGTCTAATTGGGCTGTATCCCCTAGGTGCCATTGATCCAAGGAAACCTAAGAATTTGCTATAATGATTTGAATTTAATTTTGAACCAAAAAGTATATTTAATTACAATTTTAAACAGGTTAAAATTAAGAATATGAATGAAGCTTGTAACTATATATAGACAGCCATCGATTTTGTGATAAATAAATATACAGAACTGAGTAGAAAAAACTTATTTTTTTCATAATGTAACTGTTAAAATTAATCATGTATAAGATCAGGAGTAACAGAAGCTGGCCTGCATAATCCTTTTTTGGAAAGGCATCAATTAGCAATATTGTAAGGCATTAATCAGAGAACAGTTTTTTTCTCCTTAATTATTTTATTATATAGGTATTTTGTTGGTCCATAAGCATGCTAATTCCTAATTACGGTTTCAATGGTTTGCCAAATTATCTTAGCCCAAAGCGCTGAAATGTGTTAACATGCCCTGCGGTTATCATAAAAGAACATAGTTCTGAAAGGTAAAAATGAATACATGTGTTTATATAGATGCTGTAGCAGTACTGTGACAGGTATCCTATACCACACATATTTAGGATTTTGTAAGCTGAATTGCATGACAAGATAATTTTCAGTACAATGGATTTAAAGACTGCATACTGCCAAATCCCTGTAGAAACGAGCAATATTCTCAAACCTACAGTTATCAGTCCTGGTGGGTTGTTAGAATATATATGCATGCCATTTGGGTTATGCAATTCAGAACAAACGCTTCAAAGATTTATTGATGAAACTTTTAAAGTTCAATATTTTGTTTATCTTGATAATATTTTAGTTGCTTCTTCGGACTAATTATCATACCTTTCAGATTTAAAGTTTATTTCTTGCTGACTGAATGATAAAGGTTTAATTTTAAACACGTATAAATGTATTTTTGGAGTCAAAGAATTAATGTTTTTGGTTGCTTAGATTTGAAGAACCGATCCAGCAAAAGTTTTGATGCCTGCAAATCATTCTAAACTGAAAAATTGCTCCTTTCTTGGTGATGGTAAATTTTTATTATATAGATTTATCCCTTGTTCTGTTTTACAGACGACAGAACTTTATGATTTTTTAGAAGACCGTAGGAAAAGCGATTCTTCACCTATTTAGTGGGCAGTGGCAGCGATTGGGATTGTTAAGTAGGAGGGCAAAATCTTTACAGACAACTAAAAGTACCAAGAAGTATAGTGAGTAAACATAAAAAATTAGTAAGCTTTTCCAGACACTGTTGCTTTTTTATAATTCTTAGTTTCAGGCAGCTGAAATGAAATAAAAATTTAATTTTTCTCGCAAAAAGTTGGGGGATGACCCCTGGCATGGCTAGAGTAAATAGCGCCTGCTGCATAATATGATTATTTCGTCCCCAGCCATCATCAGTGATTTAGCAAAGTTAACTAGGACCCAAAGCATGACACTATTTTTTCGACATATCATCACATTTTACATTAAATATTTGTATTCTCGCACTAAAATTTTGTCTGCATGCCTTCCCCTAAGACAGGCGCCTCGGGCATCTATACCCTTGCCCCCCCCCCTCCCGATTGCTACGCCACTGCACCTACCCGACTCAGGCGGACTCGCCATCACTGAGAATCAGGAGTGGCATTAGAGTCCTCCTGACAAAGGGAGGGGCATAACAATGGCCCTCTCAAATTTTCGCCAGATATGTATTTATCTACTAATTGAATAGCCAGTTGCATGAACGGGGGTACAAAAATTTGCCCTGATGTGGGGGGGGGCTTGGCACCACTTCTGCTGAGGATGGACTAAAAAAGCTTAATATTTGTATTCAAAATTTTTTTTAATGCAGCTTTATTGACTCACCCCCTTCCAGATAGGAAACTCATTGCTATATGATGTATCTATGTTTGGATTGGCGCAGTGCTGCAACAACAAATGTACTTCAGCAAATCAAATCGTCTAGCATTTTTTATTCGTCTTTTAATGTTCACCAAGAATTAAATGCATAAGATAAGGCATTGCTTGCTACATATTTTGCCATAAAGCATTTGGCATACATTTTAGAGGACATTATCACTACTGCCCGCCCCCCCCCCCCGATTCCAGAGATGTTAGTTTGAGGTTTGAATGAGTGTGCATAGAAAAGGATATAACCCCTCAAAGGGCCCCGCGAGGCCTCGCACCGAGCTACTGCCCCTGAACAAATTTATTTGAGAATGACAATAATTGATGCATAGATTAGAAGACAGAGAAATGACAATATTTATGGATCATAAGACATTAACTCTCATATTTCGACTAAAACATGACATTTCTCCTCACTTAGCGGAGGCTCTTGTTATACACTATACATTTGTCATTACACTACTAATATTAGGCTTGTTTTGGTTTGGTTTGGATTTATATGGTGCAAGAGCCATGATGTTGGCTATACTGCGCCAAGAACTTGTTTTGGGGACTGACAATCTCACTTCTGACGCATTGAGGAAATTTAATTTCCTAGTGGGATTAACCCTCTGACTACTTATCTCGCGATTTCCGCGGGTAGAAAGTAAGTCTGTTTTCTCGCAGGCTAATGTGTTTATTAAGTATTATTAAAGTTTTGAATCATTGTACTAATGAAGCTTTGTATATAAATGACAGTTTGCTTGGCTCAATGGTATTTGAACATGTTTTCAAACGTTGCATCTAAATAGCGATTTTTTTAAAAAAATCGGCAGTCAGAGGTTCAAAGGCGCAGCGGGAAAATGAATAATTTGGTAAATCAAAGAAAAATTCACTGTTATCTTTGTTGATCGTTTTATCCCCTGGTACTCCGCTCTTGCATTGTGGCGTTTCACTTTTACATGTATCCCGCAGTTTCAAACTATACATAACTTGACACATTCTGGCCGTAGCCCAACTATCAGCGCAAGAAAGAAATTATTCATATGGAAGTATTTGAAAAACATTGTTTCGATTGGTAACAGGAATGTTTTGACTGTCAACGGTCCAAAATAGGTCATCTAATCTCCAGTTGCGCATTTTCCTGTAACTAGCGAAAAATTTAAACACTCTCACCATATAACCTGTCCTCTTCTCCCATCAGAAACGTTTTCATGCCTTTTTACTTGGTTGGACAGGTTCACTGGTGGCCAAAATCGATTTGATTGAAAGACCATCAGTGCAACACAATTGAGTTTTTTTTAAAAGTTGCCTATTTAGATTTGCAGTTCCAGAGGTCATAACTTCTTACCAAACCGTGAATTCGCGAATAATTTATTTTAAGCACTAGCGAAACTTTTGGGGTTTCATGAAAATAGAACCATTGCATATTATCTGGCAGATGATGATATTGTGAAATGTTTTCATCTGCAACTTAAAGCAACATTCGAATGTTGCTTGAATTCTACCGAATGATCGATTAAAAAATTACCTGCAATTAAATATTAATACATTCGCGGATGTGAATGCCATAGCATGTATTTTTATTGAGATGTAAAATGATATAAATGCTATAGCATTTAAGTTGAAGAAAAAACTTGACTAGCTTACGCTGCTTGAAAAACGAAGGCTTTGCCAGTAATTCCTTAGACATGATATAGCATTTAATTTTATTGCGATACAAAGTGACATAAATGCTCTAGCAATCAATTCAATTTAAAAACAAATCGCCTGTGCATTTTTTGCAGCTCATTTAAATGTTTCGAGTCCGCGAAAATGTTATCCTTTTGACGACGGCCGCGTAACGTTACGAGAAGCCGACACGTTTGCGTGACAGTCGTCCTCAAAAGGTTAATCCTATAAACGGAACATCCTTTGAATCTCAGGTTATTGAACATGTACTCTAACTGTCATAATGACCGTCAGGTCCAAAAGATTAACCCTCTGACTTCCGATTTTTTAAAAAAAATCACTATTTAGATGCAACGCTTGCAAACATGTTCAAATACCGTTGAGTCAAGCAAACTGTTATTCACATACTAAGCTTTATTAGTACTATTCGATTCAAATCTTCAATAATACTTAATAAACACATTAGGCTACGAAAATCGCAGGATGCAGCAGAGGACAGGCTTACCTTTTAACTGCGGAAAAGCAGCCAGAGGTTTAACAACAGCAGTTTCTCCAGTCCTTTAAGAGAGCATTTCTGTAAGGCACAACCAAGACATACGTTGTCTCATAATGCCAAACCAGTCCTTTGTTTTTAAAGATCTTCACCATATTTCACACGTTTTTGTGCTTCAAAATTTTGTCTGTTATCCTTTACAGCAGCCCATCGGATCATTTTTTGTTTTTGTTTTTGACAGGAAGCCGAAAATCTTCAACTGCAGATAGGAACATTCGAGACGTGGATTTCATTCGGCTGTTTGTAGCCACCTCATATACTTCAGGAAGTTCCCGGCACCTATCTTGTTCTAGACACTAGTGTCTTCCTCCTGTCTTGAAATCGCCACGAACAGATCTGGTCTACATGCTTAGTTTCACCTCATGATGCACCGATGTGGATTGTGTAGCTAGAAGCTAGTCTTCAAGAAGCTTAACTTTTCCAGCTTGCTTCTATGGAGAAGGGGGAATCTCATCCAATTTTCCTGGTTTGTCTTGCCATAAAAGAGCGGATCTGCTGTGCAGTCAGTCATTCTGGCAGAAAGCGAGACAACTCGAGTGTTCTCTCAGCTTGTCTGGCTTTCTTTATTTTTGCCAACGTTCTTCGTGTCAGTGCTGACTTATTGTATTTGTTTAATGTATTTAACTTTTAGATTTAGTTAAACTGTTTGTTTGTTAAATTTTATTGATTTTTTAGTTAGAGGATCTTTGTTTTGCTTTTTGCTGACTTGTATATTTTAATGGAGAAATTCCAGGTCTTAGCCCCGATTAACTTCAATTTTTAAGTCTTTAAATATCTAATATTTTTCTTTCTTTTTAATTAAAGTATATCTGTAACTATAATGATGGCAAAAAGAAAGTACTGAAACTAACTTATCTCGTTTTAATTTATTATAACTAAGTATAGTACAAAAATAAATATTCCTTTGAAATATATTTATTTTTACTGAAGAAATTTCTGATTTGTAAAATTGAATATACTGCTTCAAGATATTCTATTTAAGCTTCCGTTAGTTGTAATAATCTTCATCCTTAAATGGTCATAGATATAAAATCTATTCTATGATAAATTCAACCTCTTTTGATAATTTTTTTCTTTATGACTATAATTATTCGTAATGAGAATATAAATGAATATTCCGTATGAAAAACTAAAATTTTAATGTGCTAAACAAACATCTAATAGATGCAGACTGCATGCAGATATATTGGATATTACGAAAAAGAAGGTGGAATAACTTCTTCACATTCTTCATCATATTATCCCATGCTTTCTAGGAAACGTTTTCCCCTTAATAGAAACTGAGAAATAATGACCGAGCCAGAAAACTTGAGAATTTTTGAAAATGGGGAAACGACGTATAACCGAAGCTTTTCGCCGTATAAACGAAGTACTTTATCACTACAATGATTACTAATGAATCGGAACTGTGATGAAACGACTTATGCAAACGATGTGTAAATGAGTATAGACAGTACTTTGCTATATTTAAAATTTCACCTTTGTTTGATAAAAATGAAAAATATGAATTTAATGGAATTGAAATTTATTATCTTTTTCTATGCCTGCTTTTAATATAAAGCATTTTAATAATGAGTGTTTTGAGAAAAATGTAAGGAAAAAATAAGCCTTTGGTACCAATCTCATGAAAAGGAAAGAACTTTTTAATAATTCTTTTTTTTTCCTCTTTCACATATGTTTTAGTTATGCAGTTACTAACATTTATTGGAGCCCTTAGAATAACACTTAGAAGCTGTACTATTTAACTTTTTTTTTGTTGTACTTATCTGAATGAATGAATTTCTTTCCTTCCCAACTTTTTCTTCTATTAGCTTTTTTTTTTTTTTTTTTCGTTCAGAAAGAAACTTGATTCGCATTAAAATTTAGTGAATTGCACACACACATTTAGCATTGAGACATCTTCATTCTAGAGTTTCTGTAGTATTAGCCTCTTAAAAAATATGTCTAGTTGTTACATACTAATAATTATATTATTCAAATCACAAATTGTTTCAGAAATTTTATGAACTATCACAGTCTTATACCATTGATATGAACAACAATCTATTTCTTGAAAAAAGTTTGGGAACTTTTCATTCCCCCCCCCTTCTAATATTAAGACTGCATATTTTTAATTATCTCTCTATTTATAAAACAGAGTGTGAGTCTGTTTGTGTGTTCCTTATACCTCCATGAAATCCCCCTTTTTTTTCGTAGTTCACACTGGATGGCTTGATTTTTTTTCACTATGAAAAGGAGATTGGAGCTCTGAAGAAATAATTAAAAGAAAATATTTGTTTACGAAAAATATCTTTTGTAAGAAAAAGGCATTATTCGCAAAAATGAGACTGATAATAATGTTGCCACTTACCGATTTCATTGATACTGACATTTGTCCTTTATTTATTACTATTTCTGTTATAAATCGGTATTGAAAACTGGTATATTAACTCAAGTAAGCATCTGGTATGAATTTTATAAAAAAAGAAAGCGCGAATTCCTAATTCTTTTTTTGCTCTTTCACAGACAAGAAAGGTGATCAACTCCAGCATTTGTACCGAATGGAGATAACCGAAGAACGTCGTGTGTACAGTTGCTTGGTTTGCCAATATTCCACTGCTTTTTCTTCAAATATCGGCAAGCATGTCATTACTCACACTGGGGAAAAGCCATTTTCTTGTCCGCTTTGTGGTTTAAGGTTTAGAAGAAAAGATCACGCTAAACGACATATGATTGTTCATAATTCTCAATGACTTTGAATACGTTTTTGTTTTCTGTCGCAGTGCAATTTGCTGTGCCTATTCATCGAGATATTTACGGATCCTGTGTTTTACATTGGCTGAAGGCTTTTAATATTTCTTTATGCATATCTTTGCTCTAACTGATTCATTTAATGTAACTGTTACTTTGTAATTTGTGTAAATAAATTTTTCCAACTTCAACTATAATTTGTTTTCAGTTGTACCTGATTCATTGATTTCATAAATATTTTTCTTTGCTTTGGGTAAATAAGAAAAAAATCTATTTGGTATAAATGGGAGGTCTTATTATTCATGATGTAGGAAAATCAGAAGTAGTTTTCTGAAAGATTTCCCAGCATATTTTAAACTCGGATACTTGCATGATAAACTGCTTTAGATGGTTTATTTTTTGTGAAAGAAAATATTGTAAGTTTTATTTCTAAAAGATTCTAGATTCTCTCAATTTTTTCCCCCTTGTAAAAAGGTTTGAGGGGAAACTTTTTAACATAGTTTTATGTAGAAAATAAGTTAAGAATATTAAAGAAGTCATTCCTGATATTTCTGATACTAGCTATGTAATATGCTCTGACATTTTTACACCTTTTTATTGTTAGCATTTATTTATGTAAAGTAATTACTAATAACAGTAATCAGATAATTATTTATTACTATTTTATTAGTAAGCTTGTTTTCTTATGCTTGGAATTAATCCCTCTCATTTTCAAATGCTTATTGTAAAATCCATTCTGCGCATACTTTATTTAAATGCATCTTTATAAGTGTGACATGAAAAAATAGTTGAATCATTTTTATTTGTATGTGAAATTTCGTTATATGCTAAAACTTTATTTTTGAATTTTGTCTTTTTCTTCTATTTTTTTTAATTAATCAGTATTGAAAATTTGTATATTAAATTTAAACAAGCTTCTGGTGTGAGTTTCTTAGGAAAAGTTCTATTTCCTAATGTTTTTCTGCTATTTCATAGGTAACGAAAAAAATCAATGCCAGATTTTGTACGAAAAGGGGATAACCGAAGGATGTTGTGTGTACCGTTGCTTGGTTTGCCAGTATCGCACTCCTTATTCTACAAATATGCACAGACATGTGAGAGTTCACACTGGGGAAAAGCCTTTCTCTTGTTCACTATGTGGTGTGAGGTTTAGAAGAAAAGCTCATGTAAAACAACACATGATTGTTCATTATTCTCGATGATTTTAAATTTTTTCTGTCATAGGGAAATTTATTGTGTCTTTTCATCAAGATATTTACAGATGCCGTGTTTTGCATTTATTATGTCTGAATAGTAATTATGTGTTTCTTTGCTATGTCTCATTCATTTAATATAATTGCCATTTTGTTCATTTTGAAATAAATCAATGTTTGTTCTTTTAAAATATTTAATTGAATTGAATTGTAGATGACACATTATTTTATAAATTGTTTTCAATGCTTAGGGGAAACAAACAAAATCTATGTGCACCTAAAAAAAATGGACGGCTCATTGTTGATACTCTAAGAGAAGATGTAGCATTTTTCTGAAACAGTTGTACAGAAAAGAGGATTTTAATTTAAGATAGGAGAGAGTCATAAGCATTCCAAATCTTGATGTATGTGTTTCAGAACATGAAGCAAATGAAACAAAAAAAGGTGTCAAAAATAGAGGAAAGTTAGCAATCCTTAGTTCAATCATAAATGATACATCGTCGTAAAATAATATCATAGTCATTATGTTCATTACATGCAAATAGTAAGAGGAGGAGTGCAATAGATACTAAAAGTCTACAGACACCTAAATATCTACCTGAAACGCATAACATAAAGATGTCTAAGGCAACCAAGGGGAGTGTTCTTCTCTCAACTTTCTCATAAACTTATATGATAGGGCGGGTTATGTAATTAGCTTTGAAATATAGTGAAGTCAAGTATACATTTTCCAACATTGCCTCCTTCCTTTGACCATTTTGATCTGATTGGATCCAAAATTTTATTGAGATTTATTTGAGATAATTACGGCTTCAAGATCAAATATATATCAAATTTTATTTTTCTTTCTTTCTGTGTTTAAAAAAAAAAAAAATCAGGCTGTAAAACAAATATTCTATACATCCATTGACGCATTTTATCTGATATTAGATGTAGATCCAAAATTTCGGTATAACAGGGTGGCGACAGAATCGGGATATCAGGGAAAGGCGGGGAATTTTATCGATCTGGAAAAGTCGGGGAAATTCGTAAAAATAACCTAAATTCAGGGGAAATTAATAGTTATTTGTTACTTGAGTTATTATCTATAACTTAGTATCTTATGTCTAGCATTATATGTAATAATTAAAGGGATTTTTTTAAAAAAAATTATATTCATTTATGAGAGCATAAGTTTTTGATTAGAGCAATTAATTTATGATTTGTTTATGAATAAAGATTTGAAGTAATATTTTGGCAGTTTCTCTTGTTTAAATCTTTTCTAAAATATATATTATTAGGTACATATAATTAGATTTTTTTTATATTTATGCTGCAACATGTTATTCTGGTACCCATACAAAGAGCACTAATTAGTTATTGAACTGTTTTAAAGTTTTGAGCAAAAATCATAATAACCATTACTGTTAACAATTAAATTTTATTTTTAATTTAACTTGTGTTGCAAAGAGTAGTTTCAATGTTTCTTAGAATTCTTATGCAGTTTTAGAAGCAAAGTTTTTTGTTAAAATTTCCAGTATTTTTTACAAATAAGAAATGTAATATTGTAGCGGTTACAATTCATTCATTGCCTTCTCCTTTTTCTGGTAGGTGGCGCTATTAGAGCCATCCAGGTTTTTCCCATGATGCTTCTCTATCTTCTTCTACTGTGTACTTGTCTTGTGTTGTTGTTCTCTGTCTTGCGTCTTGTACTTGTTAATTTACTGTGTCGTGGAATTTAGCCTTCTAATAAAATTGGTTCCTGAAATTGAATTAATTCTTCAATAACGGCATTCCATATAAACATGAGTCTCGTCCCTCTACAATATACTGTTTTAATAGTTTTTTTAGGATGTTCATTCTATTTTTTTAAAATTAAATTTCCTAAAAAATTATATATTTTTTATATTAAATAACTGGTAAAAGTGTTTTTAATAATGTGTATTGTACACATACAGTGATTCTGAGTAGGGAGAAAGCCAGGAAACTAATATAATTAGTAGCCATAAATCAGGGAAATGTAAGTTTAGTCAAGGAAATTTTTTCACAGTTTCTGTAGCTACTCTGTATAAATATCACATAGCAAGATTCATCAATGTAACCCAATTTGGTTGTAATAGGAAAATCTGACTTTTTCGAAATAGCTGATGCCATTCCGTTAAATACATTGTTTTCAGTTTGGCATTGAACAAATTTTTTCGATGATGGGATCCATTTGAACAGCTGAGAGAGGGAGGCTATTTGTACCAGTTTAAATGAACTGCTGAACGTCAAAGCAAATTCTTTGTTATCCTGTACAGAAATTTACAAGAAATAAAAAAATGATAAGACTTTGCAGAAAAAAAAAACATCCAAAAAGTATCTACCGAAAGGAAGCCTTAAAAGGAGACGAGAAAGTGGATTAACGTCCTATGCTGGGTCCATCTCAAACTAAAAATTAAAAGTTGTGTTTTATTCTATTTTAATGGAATTTGAATTTACTAAGCATTAATAAAAATGGCATCTTCTTTGATTCTGATCTTTTAATTTTTTTTCTTCCCCAAACTCTGTGCTAGTGTTATGAAAGAGGATTGTTAGTAAACAGCTATTAGAATTTTATACTATACTTTCACGCCCTCCAAGATCCCTGCACACTGCGGCATGTGAAGATTTCGACTAAAAATATCATGGTAACTCTACATGTAATGAATGCTATTAGTTGTTACGAGGATGGTATCCCCACGTTGTGCGAGAGTCCACTGTATTTGATTTGTTACCGAGTTGGAGTACAGTGTTTTCTGACACAAGACCGAGAATCGTCCATACCACCACAGTCATTTGTCATTACAAACTCCTTCACCGTGTTATTTATTTATTCATTTTGTCCTATAATTTTCACTGTGTGTTAAGAACTTGGTGAAAAATTAATTATATTTAAGGGGACACATTACACAAAAAATGACTAAACTAACAATTTTTATTTTATTGGCTTATTTCGTTCCTCTTATCATTCTGCTTATTGTATCCAAATTTCAAATTTGTACCTTTAATATTTCAAAAGTTATTCAGATTTTTATTTACGATGATTATTGAAAAACATGCGCAAATGACAACTTTAAATGGCTTTTTCTCCATGTGGACTTTTCTGCACTTTCATGTTTTCAAAATGCTAAGGCTTTTTTCCTTTTTAAGATAGAGCTTTCAAATTTTTTGTACACGTTTTTCACTATATATATATGATAAAACTGTGCATGCAATAAGCATTCAGTTTAGTTTTTTTTTTATATGCAAGATATAAAATGAGGTACTGCTAAATTTCCTTATTTTCACCATATAATTCAGTAAAATATCTATATTTAAGCGGATATTAGATACACCTTAAAATCCATGCACAGTTTTGTGTAATATATTTCAGTGAATCTACAAATAAAGTTTGAAACAAAAATATTTATATTTGAAAAAGTAGTAGGGATTTTAAAAAATTGAATTTTTCTTTAAAAAATTTAAATTTCAACTAAGCAAGCAGATCAAAATGTATTTTTTCTCCTCAAGATGACTTTATATGATTCTTAAGTCTCAATAATATTAAAACTTTTTCAATAATATTTCAAATAAAAAAAATGTTGAGAAGGTAATGTGTTCCCTTAAATGAAATGGAACTGAGGAGAATTTGTGAAACACAATTGTCGAAAGTATTATTATAAGGACTCTTAAGTGTTACGACTGAAAAACATCAAATACGATTTGTTTTTCACTGTCCGCAAAAAATTCTTTGATTTTTTTTTTCAGAAGAACGGAGCCCTGCAGATTGAATAAGTTATATTTTCATGAAAACTTATTTTCATTAAAAAAATTTATATTTTCAAAAGCGAAACTGACAATTTTGTTCGCAGGTACGCTTTTTTTATATTGAATTTCGTCTTTTTTTCTCAACTTTTTTTTTAACAAATCGGTTTTCAAAACTTGTATATTAAATTCAATCAAGGTTTTGATATTGATTCCATGGAGAGAGAAGTAAAATGTCTTAATTCTTTTTCACTCTTTCACAGGCAACGAGGGTAATCGATGCCAGCCTTTGTACAGAAAGGAGATAACCGAAGGACATCCTGTGTACAGTTGCTTGGTTTGCCAATATTGCACTGCTTTTTCTTGGGTTATCCACAACCATGTCAGAATTCACACTGGGGAAAAGCCCTTTCCTTGTCCGCTGTGTGGTCTAAGGTTTAGAAGAAAAGACCATGTAAAACGACATATGATTGTTCATAATTCTCGATGATTATAAATACGTTTTTGTTTTCTATCACAGTGAAATTTGCTGTGCGTTTTCATTGAGATATTTACGGATCCTGCGTTTTACATAGATTGAAGGCTCTTCATTTTTCTTTATCCGTGTGTTTTTTTGCTGTGTCTTATTCAATGTAATTGTTACATTGTACTTTTTGATAATAAATTTTTCCGGTTCTTACTACTGTAATTTTTTTTCTGTGGTACCTGATTCATTGATTTGGGTAAAAGCGAAAAAAAAAAAAAAAAAAAAAAAAAACGTATTCATTATAAATTGGAAGTATTATTCAGGATGTAGGAAAATCAGACGGAGTTTTCTGATATATTTGCCAGCGTATTTTAAACTCGGATATTTGCATGATAAACTGTTTAAGATGGTATATATATTGTATTATTTCTAAAGTTTTATTTTTGAAAGATTCTTAATAATTTTTTTTCTTTGTTAAAAGGTTTGAGAAGAAACTCTTTAACACAAAGTTTTCAGTAGCCAATAACTTACGAATATTAAAAAGTCATTCCTGATATTTCTGATACTTGCTATGTAAAATGCTCTGGCATATTGGTACATTTTTATTGTTAGCATTTATTTATGTAAAGTAATTGCTATTAACAGTAATAAGATAATTAATTATTACTTTTTTATAATTAAGCTTGATTTTTATGCTTGGAATTAATTCCTCTCATTTTCAAAAATTTGTTTGTTTGAATACATCTTTATAGGTGTGACATCGAAAAATATTTGGAATAATTTCATTTGTCTGTACAATTTCGTGGTATATTAAATTTAAATAAGATTCTGGTATGAATTTAATGGAAAAAAGTACTATTTCCTAATTCTTTTTTTTTTTGTGCTATTTCACAGACAATGAGGGTAATCAATGCCAGATTTTGTACGAAAAGGAGATAACCGAAGGACGTCGTGTGTACCGTTGCTTGGTTTGCCAGTATCGCACTGCTTATCCTACGAATATTCACAGCCATGTGAGAGTTCACACTGGGGAAAAGCCTTACTCTTGTTCACTATGTGGTGTGAGGTTTAGAAGAAAAGCTCATGTAAAACAACACATGATTGTTCATTATTCTCGATGATTTAAAATTTTTTTTTTCTGTCGTAGTGAAATTTATTGCTTCTTTTTATCGATATATTCATGGATTCTGTGTTTTGCTTTTATTATAACTCATAATAGTTTTTTAATTGTGCATTTCTTTGTTATGTCTCATTCATTTAATATAATTACCATTCTGTATATTTCGAAATAAATTATTGTCTTCTCTTTTAAAATAGTTAATTGCATTGAATTGTAGTTGACACATTGACTTTGTAAACTGTTTTCATTACTTAGGGGAAACATACTACAACAACGTGTACATAAAAAATGGAAGGTTCATTGTTGAAGCTGTAAGAAAAGCATTTCTCTGAAATAGTTGTACAGAAAAGCGGGTTTTAATTTAAGATAGGAGAGATTCATAAGAATTCCAAATCTTGATGACATACCTTTCAGATTCAATCATAAATGACACATCGTTGTAAAATAATATCATAGTCATTATGTTCATTACATACAAATAGTAAGAGGAGGAGTGCTAAAAGTCTACAGACATCTAAATATCTACCTAAAACGCATAACATAAAGAGGTCTAAGGTAACCAGGGGGAGTGTTCTTCTCTCCACTTTTCTCACATACTTATACGATAGGGCGGGTTCTGTAATTAGCTTTGAATTATAGTGAAATCAAGTATACATTTTCCAACACTACCTCCTTCCTTTGATCATTTTGATCTGATTTTATCCAAAATTTTATTGAGATCAACAATTACGGTTGCAAGACGAAATATGTACCAAATTTTATTTATCTTGCTTTCTGTGTTTAGAGTGTGTTTTCACAAAAAACTCGGTCGGAAAAACAAATATCCTATACTTCTATTGACGGATTTTATCCGATATTAGACGTAGATCCAAAATTTCGGTATAAAGATCACATACTAAGATTCATCACACAATGTAACCCAATTTGGTTGTAATAGGAAAATCTGACGTTTTCGAAACAGCTGATGCCATTCCACTAAATCCATTGTTTTCAGTTTGGCACTGAACGAATTTTTTCGATGATGGGACCCATCTGAACAGCTTAGAGAGGTAGGCTATTTGTACCAGTTGCCTGAAACACCTCGTATTGTAATTAACACTCGTGTACAAACACTCGTGTGTTGCGACTGAAAATCATGAGATCCCATTTGTTTTTTACTGTCCACAATTTTTTTTCCAGAAGAACGGAGTCCCGCAGATTGAATAAATTATATTTTTGTGAAAACCTTTTTTTATAAGAAAAGTTAATTTACTCAAAAACAAAAGTAACATTTTTGTTCGCAGTTACGCTATGCCATTGAATTTCATCTTTTTTTGCAACTATTTTTTTTAACAAATCAGTATTTAAAACTTGCATATTAAATTCTATCTAAGTTCTGATATGAATTCTATGGAAAAGAAAGTACACTTTTCTAATTCTTTTTCACTCTTTCACAGGCAACGAAAGTAATCAATGCCAGCCTTTGTACCGAAAGGAGATAACCGAAGGACGTGGTGTGTACAGTTGCTTGGTTTGCCAGTATCGCTGTGCTTTTTCTTACGATATCCTCAAGCATGTCAGAATTCATACTGGAGAGAAGCCCTTTTCTTGTCCGCTTTGTGGTCTAAGATTTAGAAGAAAAGATCATGCGAAACGACATATGATTGTTCATAATTCTCGATGATTTTAAATACGTTTTTGTTTTCTGTCACAGTGAAATTTGTTGTGAGTTGTCATCGAGATATATTTATGGATTCTGTCTTTTTGATTCAGTGAAGGCTCTTAATATTTCTTATTCCATGCTTTTCTTTGCTGTGTCTGATTCATTTAACGTAACTGTTATTTTGTACTTTTTGTTAATAAATTTTTACTGTTCTCTCTACTGTAATTTTTTTTCTGTGGTACTTGATTCATTGATTTGGGTAAAAACGAAAAAGAAAAAAAATGCATTCATTATAAATTGGAAGTCTTATTATTCAGGATGTAGGAAAATCAGAAACAGTTTTCTGATATATTTGCCAGCGTATTTTAAACTCGGATATTCGCGTGATAAAATGCTTAAGATGGTATATATATTTTCTTTGTAAAAAGGTTTGAGGAGAAACTTTTTAACATAGTTTACAGGAGCCAATAACTTATGAATATTAAAAAGTCATTCCTGATATTTCTGATACTTCTATGTAAAATGCTCTGGCATATTGGTGCATTTTTATTGTTAGCATTTATTTACGTAAAGTAATTACTATTAACAGTAATAAGATAATTAATTACTACTTTTTTATAATTAGCTTGTTTTTTATGCTTGGAATTAATCCCTTTCATTTTCAAATGTTTATTGTAAAATCCAATCTGAGCATACTTGGAGTACATCTTTACAGGTGTGACATCTAAAAATATTTGAATCATATTCATTTGTATGTGAAATTTCGTATATATAATAACTTTATTTTTGAATTTCGTCTTTTGGTGCCGTCTTTGGGAGGCAGTTGGTGCTGGTTGTAAATGAACTGCTGAACGTCAAAGCGAATTCTCTTTTATCCTGTCTAGAAATTTACAAAAATGACAAAACTTTCTAGAAAAAAAAATCATCCGAAAGGTATCTACCGAAAGAAACCTTGAAAGCAGATAAGAAGGTGGACCAACCTCCTTTTGAAGGGTCCAGCTCAAACTAAAAATTAAAATTTTTGTTTTATTCTATTTTAATGAAATTTTGATTTACTAAACATTAATAAAAATTACATTTTCTTTGCATTCTTACCTCTTAATTTTTTTTCGTCTTCAAACTCTGTGTTAGTGTTATCAAAAAGGATCGTTTGTAAACAGCTATTAGAATTTTATACTATACTTTCCCGCCCCCCCCCTCCAAGATCCCTGCACACCGCGGCATGTGAGGATTTCTGTACATATAACGCTATTAGTTGTTACGAGGATGGTTCCCCACATTGTGCGAGAGTCCACTGTATTTAATTTCATTTGTTACTGAGTTGGAGTTCTGTACTTTATGGCACAGAACCCAAGAATCCGCCATACTACGCCAGTTATTTATAATTAGAAACGGCTTCACAGTTTTATTGTTATTATTTTATCGTATACTTTTCACTGTGTGTTAAGAAATAGTTAAAAATTAATTATCTTCAAAAGAAATGGAAGTGAGGAAAATTTGTGAAACCCCTAGTATTATCAAAGGACTATTATTATCACGGCTCGTTGGTGTTACGACTGAAAAATATGAGATTCCATTTGTTCCATGTTCCATCACATTCCATGAGATCCAATACTGTCTATAATAAATATTTTTTTTTCAGCAGAGCCCAGTCCTGCAGCTTGAATAAATTATGTTTTCATGAAAACTTATTTTTATAAGAAAAATTTATTTTTCTCAAAAACGAAACTGACAATTTTGTTCGCAGGTACCCTATTTCATTGATATTGAAATTCGTCTTTTATTTTTTGCAATAATTTTTTAACAAATTAATATTCAAAATATTGATATTAAATTCAATCTAGGTTCTGGTATTAATTCTATGGAAAAGGAAGTACAGTTTCCTAATTCTTTTTCACTCTTTCACAGGCAACGAGGGTAATCGATGCCAGCCTTTGTACCAAAAGGAGATAATTGAAGGACATCGTTTGTACCGTTGCTTGGTTTGCCAGTATCGCACTGCTTATCCTACGAATATTCACAGCCATGTCAGAACTCACACTAGGGAAAAGCCCTTTTCTTGTCCGCTGTGTGGTCTAAGGTTTAGAAGAAAAGATCATGCGAAACGACATATGATTGTCCATAATTCTCGATGATTTTAAATACGTTTTTGTCTTCTGTCACAGTGAAATTTGGTGTGTGTTTTCATCGAGATACTTCGGATTCTGTGTTTAACAGTGATTGAAGGTTCTTAGTATTTCTTTATCCATGCGCTTCGTTGCTTGTC
This sequence comes from Araneus ventricosus, assembly GCA_013235015.1. Taxonomy (NCBI): domain Eukaryota; kingdom Metazoa; phylum Arthropoda; class Arachnida; order Araneae; family Araneidae; genus Araneus; species Araneus ventricosus. The sequence goes on from BGPR01002058.1 coordinate 92,685, forward strand.
TGATTCATTTAATGTAATAGTGACTTTGTACTTTTTGTTAATAAATTTTTTCGGTTCTTTCTACTGTAATTTATTTTCAGTTGTACCTGACTGATTGATTTCGTAATTTGTTTTCAATGCTTTGGATAAAAGCATTGAAAACAGTTTACATTAAAATGTATGAAATGAAAAAAAATGCATTTATTAAAAATTGGAAGGCTTATTTTTCAAGCTATAGGAAAACCAGAAGCAGTTTTCTGAAATATTTGCCAGCGTAATTTAAACCCAGATTCTTGCATGATAAAGTGCTTACGATTGTATATATTTTTGAAAAAGATAATATTGTAAGTTTTAAAGCTTTATTTTGTAAAGATTCTTTGGTTTTTTTTCCCCCTTGTAAAAAGGTTTAAGGGGAAACTTTTTAACATAGTTTTAAGTAGAAAATAACTTAAGATTATTAAAGAAGTCAGTCCTCATATTTCTGATACTTGCTATGTAAAATACTCTGACATATTTTCACTTTTTTATTGTTAGCATATATATGTGTAAAGTAATTACTACTAGCCGCTATCGCCAAACTCCGGTCGGGTTCGCGGCCAGCGCCCACTTTACTCGGCACTGTCCCTGCCACCTCGCTGCTTCAAGGCTCTCAGCCACTACTTTTTTCAGTTTTAAATACTGCATGAAGATCACTGGAACAGACCTTAAAACCATAGTAAATATTATATTCTTTGTAGACAACAGATTCCTTTAAAATTGTAAAATCTTTCAATAAACCTCATCTAGTTGTAATGTTTTGTATAAATTTTTCACGAATTTCGGTATGAAAGTCTTCAGATCCATAAATACAGAATGATATCGCCCTAAATAAACAGTGTCCATCACCTAGAATAGGTATTTTACAATATTTTTGACACGTCATTGCGATGGAACTATTGGGATCTATATATTTAAAGTGATATGTATGGTAAAACCTTCAGACAGTTCGTCAGCCCCAACCACTCGACGGATTTCGATAGTTTTTATTTCATATGAAAGCTTATGACGTCTAGATATGTCATCTAAGCTCGCCTGCCCCCACTCCCCATTTTCAAACGAAATCTAAAAAACACTTCCCACTGTACATTCTATATGGGGATTTTTTTTTTTTTTCATTCTTTTTGGACGGTCTTGCAAAATAAACAAAAGGGGAAGATAATATAAAACACAAACGCAACGAATGCGTAATAATGCATGATAAAAACTTCTTTGCATAGACGGATGCAATTAAAAGCAAATACACACAAAATAAAGTGTATAATTTATAATAAAGCCCTTTAGACAGTTCGCCAGCAACAACTACCCGACGGATTTCGACAATTTTTATTTTATATGAAAGCTTTGGATGTCTAGATTTCGAAGGGTCGCCCTCTTCTCTTATTTTCGAACGAAATCGAAAAAACATATAGACAATGAACGGTGGAGAAGTGTTTTTTCGATTCCGTTCGAAAATGGGGGCAGGCGACTCTTCATTTCAACTTTCATCTAGATGTCGTAAGCTTTCATATAAAATATAAATTGTCGAAATCCGTCGGGTGGTTGTTGCTGGCGAACTGTCTGAAGGATTTTCCCCATTGAGAATGTACAGTGGGAAAGTGTTTTTTCGATTTCGTTCGAAAATGAGGGGTGAGAGGCAGGTGACCTTTGGTGACATATTTAGACGTCAGAAGCTTTGATATGAAATAAAAATTATTGAAATCTGTCGAGTGGTTGGGACTGGCGAACTGTCTGAAGGTTTTACCACCTTGTAGAAATCCCCCAGCCCCAACCACCAGACCAATTTCGACAATTTTTATTTCATATGGAAGCCTATGACGTCTAGATTTGCAATGAAGTGTTGCCTTCTCCCCGGCATCCCCTATTTTCGAACGAAATCGAAAAACATTTTCTCCATCATACATTATCTATATGTTTTTTCGATTTCGTTCGAAATGGGTTGGTGTGTGTGTGGGGGGGGGGGGGGGGGGCCTCGATGACATATCTAGATGTCATGAGCTTTCATATGAAGAAAAAAAAAAATGTCGAAATCGGTCGTGTGGTTGAGGCTGGCGGACTCGGTGAAGGTTTTTTACCACATTATTTTAAATATATAGATTAAAGTAATAAGATAATTATTTATTACTTTTTTATTAGTGAGCTTGTTTTCTTATATATGGATTCATCCATCTCATTTTCAAATGCTTATTGTAAAATTCATTCTGAGCACACTTTTCTTTTGAGTACATCTTTACAGTGTGACATGGAAAAATATTTGAATAATTTTAATTTGTATGTGAAATTTCGCTATATGCGATAACTTTATTTTTGAATTTTGTCTTTTTCTTTTCCTCCTATTTTTTTAACTAATCAGTATTGAAAACTTGTCTATTAAATTTAAACAAGCTTCTGGTATGAATTTCATAGGACAAAGTTCTATTTCCTAACTCTTTTTTTCTATTTCACAGATAACGAGGGTAATCAATGCCAACTTTTGTACGAAAAGGATAGAACTGAAGGACATCGTGTATACCGTTGCTTGGTTTGCCAGTATCGCACTGCTTATCCTACGAATATGTGCAACCATGTGAGAATTCACACTGGAGAAAGGCCCTTCTCTTGTCCGGTGTGTGATCTGAGGTTTAAAAGAAAAGATCATGTGAAACAACACATGATTATTCATAATTCTCGATGATTTTTTTTCTGTGATAGTGAAATTTATTGTGTTTCTTCATCGAGGTACTGACGGATCCTGTGTGTTGCATTTATTATGTCTGAATAGTCTTTTACCTATGCGTTTCTTTGCTATGTCTCATTCATTTAATATAATTCCCATTCTGTATTTTTTGAAATAAATTGTCTATTCTTCTAAAATAGTTAATTACATTGATTTGTAGCTGACACATTGACTTTGTAAATTGTTTTCAATGCTTAGGGGAAACGAACGAACAACAACAACACAAAAAAATGTGTACATAAAAATGAAAGGACCTTTGTCGATGCTGTAAAAATAGCTGTAGCATTTCTCTGAAATTGTTGTACATGAAAGCGGGTTTTTATTTAAGATAGGGAAGAGTCTCCGAATTTGTACCTGCGCCTAGATTGCACCGGTATAATAAATTCAATTCTACTAAATATGTGGGTATTAAAATACGCAAATTATGTTGTAACGACTTAAGTGTGGTGCATGAAATCATTTTTCAGAGTAAGTGCTACATGGGTACAGTTTGAGAACAAGTCTTTAGATTTAGATATCATCAATTAATTCTCTTAAGGAAAGACAAAGTCCCTTACGCTGTTTTTAAATATGCAGGAAAAAATTTTAGTTTCGCACTATTTATAGTGTATAGTGCATAAATTACTAATGTTTATATATAAAAGGCAAATACCATGACTCACTCACTCATCACGAAATCTCCCAAACCACTGGGACTAAAAACTTGAAATTTGGCAGGCGATTGCTTCTTGGGGAGTAGGTTCTCACTAAGAAAGGATTTTTCGAAATTTTAATTAGAATTTAAATTATTTAAAAATTGCTTTAAATTATAACGTTTTCCCGAATAACTTCGGATCCTATTATCGCAAAAAAACCCCCCATCTTTACGTCATCTTAAAGATAAAAAAATTAACTTTTCAATGACACCGATCTTATTTCCATGCAACAGTTTGTTCAGTTTTAATTAATGTTTCAAAATCTTTTAAAACATGAATTGCAACAATGTTTTTATTGTTGTAAATAAAATTCAAACCATCTCATTATTTCAGCAAATCTTTTATTCACGCGCTTTTGTAATTGTTACGGTTGTGATAGTATAAATTGTTTTCTTGGGAAATTAACTCCAATGTAGAATTTTCACTTTAGTATTCACTGCATTTCTGAAATATTTTATCGCACCTGCTTCAAAGTAATATTTTTATAAAGCGTGGCAACAGATATTTGATTTCAGGTTTGTTTGTTTTTATTGTGTGTGAGGTAAACTGAAATGAGTTTCGTCCTTTCTTCAAGCATTTAATCTCATGCTTTCCTGCCATTTTAAAATTATGAGGCATGAATTATAGGTAATTTTTTGTTAAAATTTTGGTTAGGCTCCTGAGTATAATATTGCCGCCAAACTTGAATTTCCTGAAGTGATAACTCATCAAATTTGATATTAGAAACTAGAAATTACAGCCTAAAACTAGGAATTACAAAAAGGCAATAGTGTTCGGGAAAACCAACTAATTTTTAAATTTTATTGTCTACCTCCTATACTCCCGGGACTTTTAGATTTCTATGAATTTTTTGCCGCCTCACTTTTTGTACCCACTGGTTCACACGGGCCTCCAGCATGTTCGACTTTCACGACCATATTCAGCGTTAATCATTCTACCGATGAGTGATAGATGAACTGAGTGAAAGCTATTTGAAACTCAGTTTGTAAGTTTCGTTAGCTGCGATGCATCATATAGAATTATACCGCTGGCATTTTAAAATTTACGTCTTTAAATATTTTACTATCTGTCAAATACAATAAAATATTCAGTTTTTTTTGTTCATGTTTGCTGAGTTATCGTGGCTGAAACTGCTACGGTAACCCAATAATTAATATAAAATACAAAAATAAAAACCAATATAAACGGGCGCCGAAAGGCGGCTAGTTAGAAATAAAAGAAATAAGAGCTGAAATTAAGAGTTAAGTGTATACGAGCTGAATTCAAATTTTATTAATATCAAATGACTTTTTCTAGATCAGAGATTCCCAACCTGTGGTACGCGCACCCTCAGGGGTTAGTTAGGGGTACTCTAAAGTGATTTTTGTAATGGCGGAAAACACAAAATATAAGAATATTCTAGAATTTCGTTTCATCAGGTTCGTTTGAAAAAAGAAAATGTTACGAGTTCGAAAGCCTATTTACGGAATTAGAAAAAGGAGAAAGTACATTAATATCTAGTAATTGAGTAATTGTTAGTTTTCGTCATGACTGGCCGCCACGACTTCATGGGCACTGTGGTCCCCACATAATAGCCCCCATTGCGAGCGGCACATGTGACGATCCCCCCATTTTACCGGGATACGACCCGTCATCGGAGATGGGCCCTAATAGCCACACCACCATTACTGTATCCACCAAGGGAGCGAGAACCTGCTTACTTAACCGGCAGCTTCTCATCCGCGAACTTCGCAATGCTGGGATCATGTGATCAAATATGCGATTATATAAAAATAAGGAAATGAGTGATAATGTGATTAAATAAGGAAATTAGTTTGCCATTTTAAAATTGAAAAGTATTGTTGCAAATCATGCATTTTTAAATTTCTTTAAATTAAAGAGAAAATTGTACAGGTATTAAATTGGTGACATTAAAAAGATATTTTTTGAATTTTAAAATGACGTGAAAAATCATTTTGTTAGATGATATATTTGAAAAATACGTCGAAAAGACAGCAAAATCTTACCTACTTTTTATTAACTGAAATTTTAATTATCTTTTGAGCTTTGAAAAGTTGATATTGATTCTACTCTTGTTTTGAAGAGCATATGAGCCAAATTTCATCAATATCAAGCAAAAATGTCGATTTTTTTAAAAAGACAAATAACATTCATCTTTATATACATTATTGGAAAGTAAAATTTTATGGTTAAATCAGTTACAATTGAAGAGCTGAGTGGAAGAACATGTTAAGTGACAATTAAGCGAATTTCAGGAAACGAGCTTTAAAGTTTAAGGATTACATTTTTTTTATTTTTTCACTCAATTTTTGCTGTTCCGGCACTTTTGTGACGATAAAGCATTCAAAATATTTTATGTTTATTGACATGGTTACAGCTTTTTTAATTATAGAGAAAATTAATAATCTTTTGCACTTAACATGTTCTTCCAAGCACGCGTCAAAAAACTTCGTTTGCTTAGTCATGGAAGAACATGTTAAGTACATTTTACTTTCTGCACAACGTAATAGTGGTAGATTAAATACATACAAATAATAGCGAATTGACAAAATTGTATTACTATAAAGCTCTATATATTTTCAACACAAGTTGAACGAGAAAGATAAAGCAAATTGGATGTTGAAATAGCACACAAACACACAAGAAGATCACAAAATAATATGTAACTTTGGGAAACAATAAAATTAAGAGTATTAATTTTTTGAAGTATTAATTCTTTGGTTGTCATAAACATTAACATCATAATTTTACAATTTCATTTAACATGGCTTTTTTCTTGTTTGTGAAAATAGAATTCTAAAATCATTTTTCATTCACTTATTAGTGCAATTTGAAATTTTGTACATTCGTGTGTTCTTGATGAGAATAAACTACTTTAATATTTTCAGAACTTGGTTATCAATTGATTGCTTAACATAAGTAAAGTTTCGCTCAATAATTTGAAAAAAATTATTATAAAATTTCATAATACCTATAACAATAAATTCTAAACAAAAGACTAAAAAGTAGAAAATAATTAAAATAAGGAAATCTGCTTTTCAGCTCAATAATAAGACTGTAGTTTTTAAAAATAAATGTATAAAATGATTTCGCTGTTGTAGTAGTTAAGTAAGGAACAGGCCGAGTTATTAACTATTTTTTATTTATTACGGGAGAGAGGCGGAATATACGTACATCTCGTATGAAATTTTGAAGTCGAAAGAAAGCAGAAAAGCCATGCGTTCTCTCAGATAGGGGATTAACATATAGATACGTGATGAAAGTGAAGGGATTAATAGCTATTTTTAGTAAATTACGTCAGTGTTTTAGGGAAAATTCTGGCGCCAAGAAGACGACGTCATGATTTTCTGCGGGCGCGTGAAAGCGATTAACATATTCTTTTAGTAATAAATATGCCAAAACGTGAGATTTAATATACCTCCAGAGCGGGGAAAAAACGAAACTGGAGTTTAAGAAAAGTGATTTCGGAATACATTAATATTGTACTAAAATTTGAAAATATATAATATTAGAGTTTAAAGTAAAATTAAGTGAGATTATTACATGTATATATTTTATGATATTATCTCAACTTGATGTACTTTCATAAAAATATTTCGCTTTCCACGAATTTCCCTATTCAATAGATTTTGTACTGAAGAGTTTAGTGGCACCGGTGAATCTTTCTTCAAAGCAGTCTTACCACTGTCTTGGGAGTATCGAAATGAATGTCTTGGGAACACGGAAATGAATGTGGTATTTAAGGTTTTAATTAAACAAACATCGTTTTTAATATTGTTATTAACATTCATGAAACAATTCAAGTTAAATAAAAATGTGTGAAAAAAAGCAAAAACACAAATAGCTAAGCAAACTAAATTGGTGATCAATGGAAAATTTTTAAAGTAAAAAAAAAATAGTTAGTATACTGGTACAAATTCATAAGAATAAATTTCGTTAACTGAAATAAACCATCATTCAAAAAAAAAAAAATCCACGAGTTTTAAAAAGTTCTGTTACTGATCGTTAATTGCCCTTTCCTTTGTTACGCAATGCAGTTCAGCCTGATGTATAACTCGCAATGAAGCCCACACAGAAAAATTGTAAAGAATTATTGCAAAAACTTCTTTTAAAAGCAAACGATTTCTATTTTCGAATTGTCTTCTCAATATTTTCGTCTGCATTAATACTACTTCCCGCGCAGAAAACGATTATGTTTCAATGGAAGGAGATGTTGTTTTATTCAAGTTTAACAAATTTCTCATGGAAGAAGATGTTAAATGTCCTTAACACATTCTTCCATGAGAAAAAGCAAGAGACCGTGCACTTAACATGTTCATCCACTGAAAACTTCGTTATTTTTTTACTTTGCAGATTTAATGAACTTCCTATATTTAAATTAGACTTCAACGTGTTCTTTTGCCCAATTATCCCAAGTTTTTCAAATTTGTCACTTAACATGTTCTTCCACTCAGCTCTTCAATTATCAAGACAAGTAAAATCAAGAAGATCATGAATTTGGTGTAAAATAGTTGCATTAAATTTTTTATGCAATAAACTCTAACACGAAATACTATAAAGTTAATTTTATACTTTGCTTGTAATCATGCTTTTGTATGTATATTTTTACTACTAATAAAAGCGCATGTATGCATAGGTGACTGTCTGTTGGTATTCTACAAGACAGACCGTTGAGCCTAGAGTTGTCAAATTTGGTAAAAACCTACTATGAAGCAGAGGCGGACCGTGTTAATTTTATCAGCCGGGCAATGCAATAATTTGGCGTCTCCCCCTCCCCCAACCAACTTAATTTTTAAATTCTATATTGTCTGTATTTTAAGTGTCGAAAAATTTTACTTAGAAATATGCATGTTTTACCTGTAAATATGACTTAATAATGTTATGGTCAGAATTTTTTTTAATTTCAGAAATATTTAAGAATATAAGGAAGTCTTACAGAAACTAAAATAATGTATCGAACAAATTTATTTTAAAAATATATGATTTTTTACACAGTATTATAAAGTCTCTTCACATGATTACTTTCCTTGCCATTTTATCTGCAAAATCTTTTATGATATTCTCAATATCAATGTTCTGCAGAAGGTCCTGTTCAATTGATATGGTTGCCAAGCAACTAGTCGCTCCTGCGATGTCCTAGATATGGCAGATATGTTTTAATCAGTTTCAGTTTCGAAAAACTCCTCTCGCCAGTAGCAACAGTGACTGGTAGAGTCAGAAAATTCCACTGCGTTAATTTTATAAGATACGCATAATTCTTTAGTGGTTTTCTGCTATTTTTTTTAATAAGATACGGCCTTACTGCTAAGGAATAATGTCGGGCATCTCACAAACATTACTAAGTAGGAAAAAATCTGATATTAAAAAAAAAAAAAAAATGAGATACACCTTTTACGCATAGGAGGGCAGTGTAAGTTTTTGTGCCCCTCACCCCAACTTCCAAAACCAGATAACTTTATTGATTAAAATTTAATATCTAAATAAGCAGTTTTTGAGCAAGAAACAATATGACAAACTGAGATAAAATATTTCTCTGTGGGTAATCTTTAAAAAAAAGTTTTAAATTTCGAGTATAAAAAAAAATTGAATTTTGAAAGTAATTTTAAATAAAATGGTTAAAAAATTACAAAGCTTTTTAATACAATTTAAATATTCTAATGCAAAGTATCCCAGTGTTGAAATGTGACCATAGATCTGCTAATAAATTCGAAAACATTAAAAATATTCCAAGAATAATGTACTGAATTTAAACGACACTTGATTTTAAGTTCAGTAAGTTCTAGAACACACTTCTTGTAAATCAAATGGAAGACCTGAAAATAATTTTAAAAAAATAATATCGGGGCCTCCCCAAAGTTGCAGGGCCCATAGGCAGTTGCCTACATTGCCTATTAGATAATCCGGCAATGACCATATATCTTGCTTATCGATGTGAAACTGATTTATTACTTTCTTTTAGCCGTGTTACAATTTTTTTCTAATCACAAGCTTATCAAGAAACAAAAAATTAAAATTTCTGTAAAATAATTTGTAATTTTGCATGTGTTCTTCTAACGTTTGTCACTTTCTGACGATTGGAAGAAATGCAATTGGAACTTTATACGTGCAAATTTGATTTTTCAAAAAACGGTTTGAATCTTATTATTTCAAGAGTTGAGCTCATGTTAAAATTCAACAAACCTTATCACTCTCAGTACTGTTGTCTGTATTTTCGGTTTGCAAACTAGTTTTCGCGTCTTGTTTATTACTAGATTCTTCACAGTCACTTAGGATGTTCAAATGTTCTACTGTTTCTGGTTCAAGTAATTGTAACTTTGCATGCTCTCGCGCCTGGTCCTGGTAAACGAGTTAAATTGTTAAATAGTGCTCATCTAGCTTACCAAAATGATATGAGTTAAGTTCTTTTGAATAATCATACAGAAGGCGCACAAAAATGTTCCAACAAAACCAACACAACTTTTGATATAACTTAACCCATTGCGCACTTTTAAGATTTCTGCTCAGTCTATATTTATAAAAGGCAATGTTTGTGTGCGTGCGTGCTTGCGCGCAATATCCAGACGAATCTATCGCATTCACAGCCATGAAATTTGGTACAAAGGTAGTCGTAAAGGTGACTCAATGCACCTTGAAGTCGGAATTTTAAAATTCAATCTAGAAAATGTTTTATTTAATGTTTTGTGTTCTTTGGGGTCATTTTTTGGCACGTTTACGGCTGTAGTATCTTTTCTAATGATGGTACATTGATTGAAAAACAATCAATACACCATCGAATAGAACAAACAATTTTTGTTCTAATGAAGTTTGTTTTGAGCTTCAAACGTAATTTACTGAATTTTGAGAACTTTTTAAAATATAGTTAGTTTCGCCATCGAAATTTTATTTTTGTTTTTAACTTTGCTGCATCCGGCGTTATAATAATACTATTATTTTCAATTTTTTTCATCTTATAACTGGAACGGTTCTGTCAGATTTAAAACAAGAACAGTTAAAATATCTTTTTCCGTTATTTTTAAATTAATATTTTCCTTGTCAGTTGAAAGATATTTTTCTCTAGCGAACATTCTCCCGCGGAAGTTTCTTCTAAGACTTCCCAACATGCATTGTTGCAATTTCATTGGCTGACGGGGCCGAGCGCAGGACACGTTATAACCTTCAACTAAATGACTTCGATAATTATTTTCGGCAGTGTCTTAACGTGTTTATGTCTTGCATAATTCGTTTTGTTTTCAGAACTTTTTCATGCTATTGTGGGCGTTTTTTTCATTTTGTTGAAGTCCTGATTACACGGACAACGCCGTTCGCGTACTACTAGTAATATATAAATTTTTTAAAATAAAAAAAATTTCATATATGGGATTTTAATATTTAGAATTTTTGCAGAATTGACAATGTTAGTATTGTCAATATCGAAAATTTATATTTTTCAAATAGGTATTTAATTCTGAAACCAGAATTCCATACTAGAATCATTATAACAAAATTACCTGTGGTGTTGAATTCACAAGAACTTTTTTGTTCTTGGTTCGAACAATAAGTTATATTGTCGTTCTTAAATTTTTCTGAAGTTAAAGATCTGCCTTCAACTGTTGTTGACAAACCTTCTCTGGATTCAATATTTTCTATTTTGATGATTTTTTTACAAAATAAGCGCCTGCTTTTCGTGTCTTTCTTTTCTTATAAAACGTACTTGATTGTTTCTTTTTTTTCAGACATTTTAGCGAAATACACACCACTTATAGGTATAACGTTATTCAGAATAAAAATAAAGCGTGACATTCACCAGTTTTTCTTTCAACACAGTATGCCAAAACGTTACTTCAAAATGAGAAGCCGATGAGAAAAGGTGAAGACAAGGGGAAAAGTTGCATTTTTATCCAGTTAATATTTTTTCGGCCCACTATGCCATAAAACTGAAGTACAATATTCGGTTAGGAGGAACGAGCCTCTCGAACCAAAGGAAAAACCACGAAATGAAGAAGGGAGAGTGTGGGAGGAAGTCATTCTTGGGAGCAGGGAGGGCCGGTTTTGAAAGCGGGTTGATGAGGGAGCACAATCGACCGGACCGCAACTATGGTCAACCCGATCCCTTAGGGGGGATCGGGTTGCCCATGGGTACAGTCGGACCTGTGAATGACCTACCAAATTTTATGGCCTGATGTTCGTGGAACAGATTTTGAGACCTCTCCAGGGTCTAGAGGCTTGAGCCAAAGAATGTACAAACAATGTGCTTGAGCCGAGCGCCTTTACGAAAAAGTGAAGAAGGGGCGGAGTGCCAAAATGAAAGGAAAATTTTTTGCCGTTTTCGCCGGAGCTCTCATGTCAATCAAACTATTTTTTTCTCCCCTTTACTTTGGCGCCACGGGCAGTTGCCCGGGCCTTGGGCCGCCTCTGCTATGAAGGGTGGCAAAGTACACCTCAGTGAGTTTTTTTAAACTTTAATTACTTAAAACTTAAGATATATATATATATATATATATATATATATATATATATATATATATATATATATATATATATTTTTGGGGGGGAGGTCCAGCGATAATAACCGTAAATATTATCATTTAAAAATAATTTCTGCACCGTCTTATATTTCAAAAAAAAAATTATCTTTCAAATGATAACAGTCTAGTTGTCGTGTAATTTTTTCTTAAATTTGTCATTTTTTAAAAATATTTTTATGTGTAATTTACAACAATGGTGGATTGAAAGTCAAACCAATTTCACTGACTCATCAAATATTTAATTTAATATTTCTCTTAATGTTTAATTTAATGTTTCTCTTATGTTAAAAAACGTGATATAAAAATTTATTTTGATTATTACAATATAAAAGCTTCTTTTGTTGTAGTGAAATGCTACCATTTTCGTTGCTTTTCCAGTTTTTTTTTAGTACAATTTTTTGTTAATTCTTCTTGAAATAAATTTATTTTTTAATAGATTTACTATATTATTTTGATAGATTTACTTTTTAGCTATGATCTAAAATTCCTTTTTTCACTTAGGCCAGAAAATCTTCAATGGAAACCATACCATCTATTTATTTGTAATAATTAGGTAAAACATTCAAGTTATAGTTAGATAAATAAAGTGTAATAAATTAATTCAAATCTGAATTATGCATGATCGAAATAAAAATTAATTTTCATTGAATTTAATGATATTAAAGAGTCATTCTGCCTAAGACTTTTTTAACAACTGAAAGTAAAAATCAAAATCATTAATTTTATTAAATGCAAAACATATTGCCTTAAAATTTAGTTAAAATTCGCTTGCGAAAAATTAAATCAATTGATGTTTTTAAAATTGTTTGGCATGAATAATATATAATTAATAAAAAGGGCGAATCAGCGGGCAGTAGAATGCGGCTAGTATTTAATACAACAAAAGCAATTTAAAAATACAGAAATAATTTGAGCTCACCTCTTTAAAACTAATTTATCTCCTTAGAAAAGAACGAAAATGTCCAAGTATTTCTTTATGCGTCCACTCTCTGATGAAACAAAAGCAGAAATGCAACATTTCCTTCGTATTACTTGTCACTATAAAAACACCAAAGGACCACTCGTCCAACAAGGACGAGGCCGCTTTATCATTTCTATAATATAGTAAACAAGATAAAATAGGACCTCCCCAATCTGAAACACAAAACTCTAAGAAGAAGCTCGATTCCCTTTTTCCTTTGAGCTTTTAATAGTCAAATTACTTGAATGTTTTGCCCTCCCTCCCTCCTTATCAGCGTCTTATAGGTTCGAAGAAGAATCTTAAGGCAGACGAGCTCCCTTGTCCATCTATTTTACGACTGTAAAATGAGATGCAAAAAAGAAGAAAAAGCATGTTGTTTTGCCATCTCTCAGTGGCGAACTGGCCAGGTTGCCAGCTTGCCCGATGGCAAGTGAGCCCCCTTACACATAAGCTGATATGGGCCCCAGGATATGTGTATGTGAAAGAGAGAGAAAGGGAAGAATTTTTTTTAGAGAAATTCCTGCGTTTTTTCTAAAGCAAACAAAATTGCAAGTAGTTTTATGTTCCTCACACAATCTTTTCTTTCTGTGCAAGGTCGGGACAGCGATGACCACTTATATCACCCCCGGCAGGACGGAAGAGATTATCCCTCTGAGCAGGAAGGCTGTTGTCCTTGGGAAATGTCTAAATAACATTCTTTTTGTTGTTAGTGCTTTTTACAGTAGTAAAATTGATGGACAAGCGAACAAAGAAAATTGTCTACTTCGAACCGCTGAAACTTACAAGGGGAGGGGGAATCATGTAATTTGACTAAATAGCATCAGTGAAAAGGGGAAACTCGCCTTTTCCTTGGGGTAGGGGGTCTTTGGGAGTGCTTCTTTGGTTATGTTAACAAGGTTTTAAAAACTGTAAAGGGCCCTTTCTTTCGTGACAAATAATTGGGCTGTGGGCAGTGGCGGTTTTCCGCACAGGCGTTAGAGGCGGCCGCCTCGTGCTTCGAAACCCTCGCGCGGGCCCCAAAATCTATGCAACATACATCGCAGTCCTAAGCTGGTGTCGAATTTACGATATTGCAGCCTTAATTCAATTCACAGGAAAGTTTCTCTCTCTTCTCTTTAAAAAAATAAATGAGTGGATGAAAACAGAGGGAATCGAAGCATTGGGAGGAAATAAGCCCTATCGCCAGTGGCACACTGGCGAGATCGTCCGATACCAAGTGGCCCCTTCCCTTAAACATAAGGCAATTTGGGCCCCCAGGAAGTGTGTGTGTGAGAGAGAGAGAAGTAAGAACTTTCTCTATATAGTAAGCTTTTCTGAAGCAAATGAATAAGATAACCCTATACAACGTTCTACATCCGTTTTGGGGCTTTACTGCCGTCGAAATTCGACCACCCGCATTTACCGAACGTTTAAAATGTTGAAACCGATCTAGAAACCCTCGAGCAACCCTCCGACTAATTGAATAGGACACCTCTTCTGTGCAAGGCCCAGCCGCATCCAGTATTCATTTAGATTTTTTCATTGGTATCGGAAGCTGGCGGAGAGACTGAAGGGATTGTATCCCTTTGTGTGAAAAGGGCACAGTTCTCGTAAGTTTCTGTAGTTTCATTTTACTTACATAAACCGGACAAACAAGGCAATAATTCGCCTATCTTTAAAAGCAACGGTTTTCTTGGTTGGAAACTGTTACTAGAGAGGAATGGGGGGGGGGGCAAGAAATTTTGCCCATTGAAGAAACCAATTGACATCTTTGGAAAGGCGAAACTCATGCTTTTCTTTAAGTGTTTTGGCGGGTCCTTTTTACAACGGTTTCGAACAGTAAAGGGGCTTCAGTGTTATTGGTCTTTTTTTCGTGGAAAATAATTGGAGAGAAAAGTGGTGCTTCTCTGATTTTAGTGAGAAGAAGAGTAGGACGTGCGAAACGCATCTTGTGAAAAGAAAGAAAAATTCTCTTTTCTTTCTCAGAGAGACCTTATAGTGTCTTGAGACGGAAGTATCAAAAAGACCAATGTTCGACTGCAAAAAGTGAAAGCAATATGAACACAAAAGCAGGTGAGTACTTACAATTTCTATTTATAACTTAAAAATTGAAAGCATAAAAATATAATTTGTATGCAATTCCAGATATTTTTGTAGATGTTAACCACTCGTATGACGCGTTGGTTGAAAAGTAACTACAGTAATGAGAATAGTAAAATAATTCTGTCATTAAACATTAAAATATTTATCTGATTCGCAGCGATCAAAATGGAAAAATGTATCAAATTTCAATGCGGATGCTGCCATTTATTTAAACACTAAAGAAATTTTATTAAGGGTATGTTTATTATCACTGAAATTCGTTTCGGGATTGCCACGATATGCCATCAGCATTACACGACGTTGCAATTATAAAGTGATGATTTTAATTCATAATTAGGGAAAATAGCCTTTTTTTTAGTTCTTTTTCTTACCAAAGGTAAAAAATGAATACTGTAACCTAAACCCTTTTTAGCAGATTTCGTAATTCTCTCGGAAATTTTAATTAGGACGTTCAAGTGAAAATATTGATTATATATATTTTTTTAAAGATAAAAGATTTTTTGAAGAGAAAAGTAAGAATTTTCAATTTTTTTTAGTAAGAAAGAAACTTTAAGAAATTAAATATTTTATAATCCATTGCATCTCGAATCTTCTATACTGCTTATATCAATTCGAATCTCTTTAACATAAAATTATTGAAATTGATTTAATTGCCGAACTTCTCTACACAAGATTTGTATGCCTTTGTTTGTATGGCTATTGATTCAGAATATGTTTTACTGCATTTCATTGGGTATCTCTTCAATTTATTTCAAATCATTTCATGCATAGTTTTATTTCTAAATACATTTAAATCTTGAGGAAGTAAATGATTTCGTAAATTATGTTTTTAAATAAAGTTGATTTTTAAATCATAAAAAAGTTAAAGCACTTGCATAGAAATTTATAAAATTTGTCTAACGTTAAGTTATGTTTGCTCGCTATTATAACCGGTATTTTATGATTCATTATTATAATAAATACGTTAATTTATATTATATTAATTTTTATTATAAATATAATAAAACCATCAAAAAACAAAATAAAAATTATTAAAGAAAGATTGGTTCAAAATAAAAGACAACAGGAAAGCAGAAAAGCATTCCTGTTGTCTTTTATTTTGAATCTACTCAGGTTGAGTGACGCCTTGAGAAAGTTCATCTGGTGGATTTTTTTTAATCCTTTACTTTGTTCAATCTTTATTTCTTAATAATTTTTATTTTGCTTCTTGATGATTTTATTGTTTGTTCATTGTTTTCTTGGTTGCATTCGCGAATTCCGGAAACTTTGGTTATATATTTTTCTTTCTAATTTTATTCATTTAATTTTAAGGTTTACGTTTATCATTGTTATTTTATTTGCTTGTTATAAATATGTTATGTTAAAACAATAATACCTAATTGAAGCAAGATACATGATTAAAAAATTCAAATCTGAATGTTTTATCGAACGAACAAAGAAATAATTACAAAATAAAACTGTGGGTAATGTCGTTTTAATATAAACATTATAGAAATAAAAGTACATTAAAAACATTTAAAACAGCAAGGGGAAAAGCATTTAAAAGTTATATTGTAAGTTCGTAAAACTTTCTTCTATTACGGCCTTGAAAGTTGTTTTTTTTAAAAGTGTATGGCTAATATTTTCTTTTCATCTTCCTTTTGCTAAATTTATTAAATTTAAAATACATTGACAACAGTTTTCATCTGAATGAAAGAAGTAAGATTTCATATTGATAATCTCTAATCCATCCGTGATCAACATTCAAATAAATCGATGATTTATCGCAGGAAACGTCAAAAGAAATGTTGCCGGAGTAGTTTCTTTTTCTGGTCGTACTGCATACTGGATCAACAATATACTCTATATAACAATAATTCAGTATTCCCAGCACTGAATCAGCAATCTGATTCTCTCCTACATTAGTTTATTCATACTTGTATGCGTGATAATCGCTGAAATTGTTTTTAAAAATGAATGATTATTTAATAGCCCTAATTATTCATAATCCAGTGACAAAACTGAATAAATATAAAAATTAGTTTGGTTAAAGCGGTGCCTTTAAATTTAAATCATCTATCTAAAATATGTATGTAAGTTTTTTTAGTTTTCTATGATTTTTAGTTTTTTTAAGGCAGGGTTTACTGATACTTGAGTATTTCGATTTTTTTTATCTCAAAAGTTAAAATTTGTGAGCTGAATGATGATTATTTTATGCTTATGGAAACCTTATTTATATAGTCCTTTCTCAATATCAATCCAGGAAACAAGAAGAAAAGATTTCAGTCAGGTGCTGAAAAGCGTAAAAAACAAAAAGAGAAAGAAAAAAGTACAGAAAAACAAAGAAAGTTTTTAGCTGCTTTTGTGGTACAGTCAACTTCTAATACAGAAGAAAGTTCAACTCCCCTTCATGAAGATAAAAGTACTTTACATCCAGACACTGAAGCAGAAACCGTGAACGTAGAAGTTAGAAATGCAGAAGAATTTCAGGTGGAAAATATAACTTCGAAGATTGACGGATGCAATATTAAACACTTGGACGCCTCTGATGATTCTAAAATAATAGAAAACGTAAATGTCTCTGACAATTTTCCTAATGATATTGCTCTATGGCCCCATTCTATATCTGGTGCTGCAAGAGATCATTATTTATTAAATAGGCCATCAAATGCAGGAAATATTAAAAATCTTAAAGTTGAGTATACTGACCGAAACAAGATATATTATAGAAATATATCAGAATCTAATTTCTACTGTTTCAAAGCTAATGGAAAAAAGGAATTTCGCGAATGGCTAAAATTTTCAGAGACAACTAAATGTATATATTGTTTTGTGTGCAAATTGTTTTCTACGTCAAATAATCAAACAAAATTTATAACAGGTTACAACGATTGGAAGAATTTGGCACGATCTCTAAAAGAGCACGAATCTTCTCATTTTCATATCGAGGCAATGTTTGCTTTGAAGAAGCGTTTGGTGATTTTGGGACGCATTGATACTCAGCTAGCCAAACAACTGCATGGGCAACAAAATTACTGGCGAGAAGTCCTGAAACGAATTGTTGCCACTGTGAAATTATTGTCTAGTTTGGGCATTGCATTTCGAGGACACAGGGAAAATGTTGATTCCAAACGAAGAGGCAACTTCTTTAGCTGCATTCAGTATCTTTCTGAATTTGATAGTTTCTTAAAGAATCACTTAGAAAGGTACGACAATGCAGGTTCGGGAAATGTGAGTTATTTATCACATTCTGTTTGTGATGAATTCATAGCTCTAATGGCAAATGAGGTAAAACAGCATTTAATTGCTGAAGTTAAGGAAGCCATGTACTATTCCATAATCGTTGACTCTACACCTGACGTTACACATATAGATCAGTTGACATTCATTTTAAGATTTGTTGACGAAAAAGGAGATATAAAGGAAAGATTTTTTGGATTCATTCCAATAGAAAGTCACGATTCTGCTTATCTAGAAAATGTAGTATTAGAAAATTTAAGAAATTATTCAATTGAATTAAAAAACTGCAGAGGCCAAACATATGACAATGCTTCTAACATGTCGGGCAGATACACTGGTTTACAAGCCAGATTGAAAGAGCATTGTAAAACAGCTACTTACGTTCCATGTGCTAGCCACACTCTAAATTTAATTGGAAACTGTGCAGCGGAAGCTTGCACACCCGCTGTGAGTTATTTTGATTTTATTCAAAAGGTATATGTATTTTTTTCTTCATCTACAAGACGTTGGAATTTTCTGCAAAAAAATCTACAGGATAGTGACATACAAAACGTGAAACGGATAAGCGATACCAGATGGTCTGCCAGAGCCGATGCAGTTGCAGTTGCAGCACTGAATCTGAATTATAAAGAAATTCAAAAATCTTTAATTGAAATAGGTGAACACGCAAATGAAAAACCAGTTTATAAGTTAGAGGCTAAATCACTTGCAAGAAAATTCGATGAGTATGAAACCGCATTACTGACAGTGATTTGGGACAAACTTCTGCAAAGAATAAATTCCGTCAGCAAATATTTGCAAGATACTCAAGCAAACTTACTTAAAGGCTCATCCCTTCTTAAATCTTTAACTGAATTTATTAACGAAGTCAGAAAAATTTTTCAAGACATTGAAGCTGAAGCCAATTTAATGACAGATAATAGGTAATATAAGGAAAGAAGAAAAAGAAAAAGAAAATACCACTTTGATGAAAATAAGGGTGGAGAAGCTTGTCATAAAGAAAAACAATCATTCATAATAAATGTTCATAATGTGATATGTGATGTTCTTATCGCAAAACTTACGCAAAGAAGCAATACCTATAACAATATTCTAAATGACTTTCAAATTTTTTTTGACGGCAAATTAGAAGAAAAAGCCTTTGAAACTTGCGTAACAAACTTAACCACAAAATATGCTGATGATATCGAAGCACATTATTTCAAGGACGAAGTGAAACATTTTATTAAATACACAAAAAATGAAAAAGTAACAAATCCAATGCATATGTACAAATTGATTAAAGATGGTCTACAATTAACATTTCCCAATGTGGAAACAATTTTAAAAATTTTTCTTACTCTACCAATTTGTAATGCAAGCGGAGAGAGATCGTTTTCAGTTCTGAAACGCGTCAAGAACTATTTGAGGAATAGTATGAGCCAACCGCATTTAAATGAACTGTCGCTTTTATTTATTGAAAATGATGTAGTACAGGAATTGGATTATGAAAAAATGATAGACAAATTCTCAAAATTAAAAGCAAGAAAAGTGACTTTTTAGTAATTTTATGTTTTTCCACACCTGTTTCTGCGTTCATAAACTTTTACTCTGAATTTCAAAAGTAGCATTTCATTGCTGCTACTAATATATCTGATATAATATTTATTTTTGTATCTCCTTCTAAAGTTTAATTTCAGTTTTTGATACGCTTTAACACTGTAATTTGTTTTATTACCATTGAAGAATGTTTATTTAATAATATATTTTTTTTATCAGAAAACGTGTAAATAAACTGAATTAGTAAACAAATTTTTCATGGTACACTTTTGATTAGTCATATTATATATGAAACATATTGCTTTGTTTTAGAATTCCCATTCTCATTTTTTTAAAGAACATTTTAAAAGAAAGGAACAGTAAAAACCATTTTAATGATTTACTTTGTAGAGTTTAAACTATATAATTTTTTAAATAATGATTTTAATTTACCTTAAAATACTGTTTTTAAAATTTTTCGGGAGAGCAATTCTATGGTTTCCCTCTTTTTTGCCCGTATTGTTATTAGAATATACCATTCTATCCTTTGGGACAAAAGAGTAGGCACTGCTTATTCCAGCTCCAAACTTAGATGGATATAAAATGGTTCTCAGTTTATGGTAAAATTCATTATAGTTCACAAAGATAAATTGATGATTTATGAGCTCATTCGCCATTTTTTAGATGAATAAGTTAACTTTATTAAATTTAAGTGAAGAAAACAAAAACTATATTTATTAAAAACAATTTTGAAACTTGGTTCATGTTTAATATAAAATTTGAATACTTGGATACTGCGATGTCCTACCCATCTAGATAGAATCAAAGACCGAAAGATATCACTGTCACTTAGTTATTTTAAATTTCAAACAAAGAAATCTCTGTTTTAATTAAAAAAAGATTTCTTGATCTATTTAAATAATGTATATATCTATACTTATAAAAGGCAATGTGTGTGTGTGTGCGCGATGTCCAGACGAATCTATCACACTTACAGCCATGAGATTTGGCACACAGGTAATCGTAATGGTGACTCAATGCACCTAGAAGCCGGAATTTTAAAATTTAATCTAGAGATTTTTCATTTAATGTTTTGTGTTGTTTTGATTGATTTTTCGCACTCATTTCTCGATAGAATGGTTTTGAATAATTGTACGAAAAAAATAGACACACCATCGAAAAGAGCACACGATTTCCGTTTTAATGAAGTTAGTTTTGAATTTTTAACGTAATTTACTGAATTTTGAGAAATGTTTAAAAAATATCAAGTTTTGTGATCTAAATTTTATTTTTGTTTTTAAATTTGCAACATCCAGCGTTCTAATAACACTATTGTTTTCAATTTTTTTCAGCTTATGACTGCAACGGTTCTGTCGGATTTAAAACAAGAATGTTTAAAATATCTTTTCCCGTTTTTTTTTAATAATTTTTCCCTGGTCAGTTGAAAGATATTTTTCCTCTAACAAGCGCGGCACTTTTTCGGACGTTGCTGGCAATTTTGATTGGCCGACGGTGCAGAGCGCAGGATACGTTTTTTTTCTCATTTTGTTGAATTCCTGATTCCACGGGCAATGCCGTGCGCGAACTGCTAGTATATTTATAAAAGAAGCAAAAAATAATAGAAAATATTATTTTTATAATAATACTTTAATAATTATATTTTTATAAATTATTAAAGATATTAAATTATATAAATTCAAATTGGATAACGAAGACAAAAAATTAAAAGCATAAATAAGTTATTTTACGTTACATTTTTATAATCAATAAAGTTTTCTTGGGAGGGGGGGCCTCAAAATAATTTTACGCCTGGGGCCTCATATTGTCTAAATCCGCCACTGGCTGTGGGGAGTGGTATTCCTGTTTTCTGTCAACAGAGAGAGAATAGAACATGCATAGCATATCTTAAAAAAGGATAAAAAAAGACTTAGAGAGGTGTATTAAATACTGACAGCTTTCGGCGAATAGCCGAATAATTCATCTTATTAACTGTATAGATTAAATTATGCCAGCCAACTTTAAATTCACCAAGTGATCTGATTTTTGGTAAGCTGAAGTCATTAATTGTTACATAAAACCAAGAAATAAATTAGTTAAAAAATTGAAAAACAGTGGACAGGAAATGTATTAATATTTGAACTAAATTTTGATGTAGTATGTTTCGCATCTGATGAAATTAATGACTTAGGTTTTTACATTTAGCAGATAAAAAAGGCTAAAAATCTTAAGAGTCATTGAAGTTATTTTTTTTTATTGGTCAAGCATAATTCTAATTTAAATTACAATTATTACACTTTATTAAGCTAATTATAGAGTGAATATTTAACCTAATTAAGCACAAAATGAATAATATAATCTCCAGGAAAAACTTTCTTTTCGTAACAGGAAAGATGAGTTTTAAGATCATTTTTAAAAATTAAATATATCATAATAATATTGTAAATATGTCTAAAAAGTAAATTTATTTGAAGTAATGTGGAAAGAAAAAAATTGAACTGAAAAACGGGCGAAATGGAATGCAATTTATTGCATTAAAGAAAGTTTTTATATCGTAAGATGAAAATAAAATTTTATATCATGCTTCTTCTTTATCAGAAGACAAATATAATATTTATTGATTTGAAGCAATGAAAGTTGATTCACTTTCATTACAACATTTCAAAGTATTGTTAAATATTATGCTTAAAAATATTATTTTTCCAATTGCAAAATTAAGGGAAAATTGCACAGCAACTAAACTGGCATCACATTGAAAGATAAAAATTTTGAAATTTAATAATGTGTAAAAATTATTTTTATGTGATAATATTTTTTGAGTTATGGTTGAAAAAATTCCCAATTTTTGCTTAATTTTTAATTAATTAAAATTTAAAAACTTTCAGAGATGCATTCCTACGCTCTTATAGTATGCTTGTACCAAATTTGATGGCTCTAGATTCAACGGACTGTAGAACATAAACAGACAGACAACAACCTACACATACATTCTCTTTTCTTATTTGTTGACATTTGCATACAAAAGCATGATCAGAAGTAAAACATCGAAATAACACTATGGTACTTCGTGTTAGATTTTATTGCTTAAAAAAATAAAATGCAGCTTTAACTTATAATTTTCTTGTTTTCAACTGTCTAGTTTGAAATTGATTTAGTACAAAAGTTTAGTTCTTTATATGTAAAGAGGAATTATTCGTCTTTTATAAAAATCTACAAGTTTTCTTTCTTTTTAATCGATTTTCTTTGAATTTGGCGTGAATGCTCTTTGATGTCGGCGAAAACCACCGTATGTGTAAAGATTTTTATTTTTTTTTATTCCGTTTCAAGATGGTGGACGCTTAAATGGTTGCGTTTTATGTAGTGTTAAGTGTTTTTCCAACGATTGTAGCCAAACGAAACTCCGTTCATAATGCCTCCAAAGATACCTCTAATAATAAATTACATTTCATTGTGATTTTGTTAATATTGATAAAAGCAGACATTTAATTGTACTTTAATTAATAATGATAAAATCAGACATTTAATTGTACTTTAATTAATAATGATAAAAGCAGAGACTTGCGCAAATAATTTGAATTCGAAAAATAAATGGCTAAACTTTTAAAGACTGAAATGAAGAGCAGAATGTTTTTGGTGGGGGTGGGGAGGAGAGAGGTCTACTGTTCACAGAACTATTAGTATATATAACAGCTTTTTAGGTAATAACAATATATAATAATTTATATAGTATATCATGTCCATTCATTGATTTTAATTGATTATATTTATAATAAATAAAATTTAAAAATATATATAGAGAAAAAAGATAATTTTTAATGTGAGTGGGCCCCCATTGACTGCTGGCAACAGTTATTTTCAAACCCAGTCCGCCACTGGCAAGAGCCACACCCATGGTCAAAGAAGGGCCCTTTTCGCCTTGCTGGAGGGACCCATTTTTCCTGCGGCAGCAAGAAACTCAAAGTTCCAAGAAAAGGCGCAGGCCCTTTCTCTCTCTGTAAGGGGGTCACAACCAGACAAGCTGGCAACTTGACCCCTGGACAAAGCAAATAGTAACTCCCGTAATGTTTAGTAAGCCACTGAAGACTTATTCTCATTTTTTTTTTTTTTTTGCACAGCAGATCGTACGAATCTAACTCTTAAACTAAGTTTTTTAAATTGTCATTTTTTGCGCCCCCGTTCTGCCTGCGCCATTGGCGGGGGTCAATCTCGCCACCCCCTCGGCACGCCCCTGGTCATAACATATACCCTTTTTAATATGGTTGCGTAGTAATCCAGTGCGTTAGTAAATTATATGTGCTGAGAGTTTAGGAGATGCTTTGTTTGATTTCCACAATTTTTAAATGATCTTAATGAGTTTTTAAAGTCTTTTAAAGTTATTTAGTACGGTTCCTATCGAAGGGAGAGGGCCTAGGGAGAAAAAAAGATGTTTTACTGGTCTATTTGTCACAAGAACTCCTCACAAATGATGAGCGGTAGCGGCCTGAAATTTGCACACGTCATTCCGGGGTGCATTTCTAGGTCAATTGTGCTTTTTCCAACTTTCAAAAATAATTATTTCTTAAGATATTTAATTAAAAAATGAACATTAAACAAATTTTTTTGGCGTTTTTTTTCCTCAAATTTTCGCCAATAGCTTCACAATTACGTATCGTACGAAGAGGATTTACATACCATCTTAAAGAGAAGAAAATTATCTTTTTAAATGTCATATAATCTTTCCCCCCAATTTTAACATACATTTCAAAATTCATTTCAGACACAAATTGTGACAATTCTTTCTATTATTGCAATTAAATTCAAACCAATTGATTGTTTTATCAAATCCTTCATTCCCATGTTTTTTACCACTGTTAAAGTTATGATAAAAATATTGTTTTCCTTGAATGTAAACAGAAAGGTAAATTTTTTAATTCCACTCTAATTTTGTAGCATATACCTCTTCCAATATGTTTGCACCGCAATCCATTGACGTTAATTACACTCTCTATACAATGTTCATTTAATTTTAGAAATTTTTAAGTGATCTTAATGAGTGTGTAAAATCATTCAAGATTATTGAGTCCGGTTCATACCGCAGGTAGAGGGACTAAGGAGAAAAAGAAAGAACACTATGCGGTGTTTTATCAGTCAGTCACACAAACACTAAAAAAATATTATTGTACTCCAAATAATGGCAATGAAAACAAAGATATAAAAGAGCTTCTGTTGTCACCGTAGCAATGAGGGGGTGGGAAAAATGAAATACCAAGGATTCGTGGCAGGTTTTTCAAACTACGGTGAGAAAAAGAAGAGAGGAGTTTAATTGCTGGAAGAGGGGATCTGACAACACGGGAGTGAAAGACCGAAAATCAACGAAAAACGCTGCTGCGAAAAACTGGTTTATTAAATTTAAAGTGTTATGAGTACTTGGACTTGAAAATATTTTTACCCCGAGCAACGCCGGGTATATCAGCTACTATATACGTAATTATATGACATTACTTTTTTCCAAACATTTTTTATGCCTTGCCATTGAACCCGTTTTGAGATACATTTTTCACTTGACATAATTACTGGGTGTATCTGCTTAGGAGCTTCTAGAATCGATTTTCACGGTCTTGTCTGGGGCAATGATTTCCGCTTTAATTTCTCAAGGCCATATTTCATCCTTAATGTTTTTCTTATGTTGTGTTAGGAGACAAACGGAAAGCAAACTTTTCCTTAAAGCAATTGAAATATGAAGATAAGTGTGAACTATTTTCTCAGCTTTAAACCTGTACGATAATTGGTGAACAGAACGCCTTTCAAATTTTTTAGTAAGTAGCATTTTTCAAAATTTTGTTTGTTATTTAAAATATTAATTCTTTTTAATGCATGGATTTCATCAAGTGGAATTTATATTAAATATTATTTATAAGATTAATGTAAAAAAATGCACAGATTTGTATTCTGAGTGCTATTTTTATAACAAGTACCATAGTCATTCGAGATTACGTAATAGTTGAATATTTCAGAGTCTAAACGGGATTTGATTAAAGGAATAATAATGCTGCTGAAGAATGATTCATCGATAAATTGTTGCAACTGACTAATAGAGTAACTATTTCGTGGTTCGTGATAAATTAAGGTTGATTTTAAAAAATAATTCGTATTCTCTGAGCTAAATTTTTCTTTTCAGTTTTAACGATTTAATAGAGAAGACCGCAATTTAATTTTTACCTAATTACTAAGTTATATGACAAATCACTTCTGTTAGACATAAAATCAATGAATATCAAATAATTTTCTTAGGGTTGGTCATTAATTGCTTAAAACTAAATTTATTCTTAAGCCAATAATAGTAAAAAAGGAATTAAGCTTTGTAAATATAATATCCGATGAAACGAAATATCTTTAGGGGTTCACATCAAAAGTAAATTACGTTTAGTTTAGTACAAACGTATGTTTGAGACGTATGCTTGCTATAAAGCCGCTTTGTCTAAAATTAAAGAAAAAAAATTTGAGAACTAAGTCTAGAATAGAGGACTACACATGAAAGTCGGCATCACCGCCCACTCTCCGTAAAGTATGTCTTTGTTTGTAAGATAAAAATACACAAATGCCATTCATGAAGTTTTTGCATTAAGCTAGAAAATATTTAATCATTTAATGAAATTAAACATTTAATTAATTAATATTCAGAGTATTAATGTATCCATTTTTTAGTTCGAAGTGTTTTTTTCGAATAACAACACAGGCTGCACTTCTATGCTCTCTTTGAGGGCTTTTGAAATTGTGCAGATGCAATGTGTACCGGTTCCACGCATATGCTGGATCCTTCGTGGAATCTGAATTCCAACTCATGATCCTAAGTTCAAGAAATCAAGATTCCTACCAAGCTATCCAGTAAAACGCGGTTTATCAAATACAGGTATCCTCCCCCTTTTATTAAACAGTTGTTAGATTGCTAAGATATGCCGCATTAACCCATTAACGACTGACGTTGCGTTTTCGCAACATTAGTGAAATGATTTTTTTTCTTTTACTATAAAGTGATTTTTAAAAAATTAATTTCTGTATTACATAAACAAAGCTTCTATGCTTCTAGGAAAAAAAACTGTTTCGCTCTCATTGAAACCTTTTCTTAAATAAATTTTTTTAATTAACATTTTTTCCGGACTGTTTCCTTATAATTTTGAATAGAACTCACAGATGGCCGCAGATATTTGTATTAAATATAAAGTGCTTTTGCATAGCAAATGTTTCGAAAATTTTCGTGTATCCAAAAAGTAATCGGTTTTGCCTGACATTGCGTTTTCGCAACATTTTGTATCTTCTATAAAAAATAAATATTTTTTCGCCTGTTACTTTTTTTTCTTAATTAGACTCTAATACGTCTGAAAACAATTTTTATCCATTTCCTTCAAACAAAAGGTAGTGCGGTCGTAAATGGGTTAATAAAATCTGTGTAACACGGAATAAAAAACTAGAAGAAAGAAAGGGGTTAGACTCCAAAAATTAAAAAGGGAAAATATATTTACCGAAATACATCCCATTATATTTTTAACTTTTTGACGATTAACACCGACTGTATCCGGCATTCACTTAATGTCACACTGACGCATGATATTTGCGATAATGATACGCCAAATGCGTGACTGTAACGTCACAATCACATTCAGCGTCGTATGATACACACTTTGGAGGAAAGGATCTCCATCATGAAAGGGTTAAATTAAGAGAAATATCTTAATCAAAGCAATTTTCGCCCTGAGTGTGTCATATTAACATGTAATACATAGTGTTTTAATTATCCTAACTGCTAAGCACCATTAAACAAGGATGGTTTTTTCTGTTTCTTTAAACAAGAAGATATCTTCATATTCTGAACTTTCTACAAAATTGATTTTTGTTTTGTACTTTTTGTACAAAGCCGGTTAGTTTAGATTGCGTGCTTTCAAAAGAGAGATGTTTACAAATTTCGTTCTTCACGTTCGTTGTAAGGTTTGAGAATGTTGGAATTTCTAAATTTTCATTTGCGTTTTAAGATTATAGACTAAAATTATTAAATTATAAAAAGAGATTCTCGTTTCTCACTATACATATCACTATTTCGTTTCAGCACTGTACATGTATGAATAATAGCGAAATGTTGTAGTTATTAATTTTATTTCTTTCTCTTTATTGCAAAATATTTTTAGTGTAGCAGGTGGTTGATGATTTGGCGAAGAGACCGATTTCAAATGCTGCGAGGCGGCAGTTGTCCAGAGGAGTTGGATCATCGTAGGTGAACAGGATAGCTTCTATCATACAGTATTGAAATTCGTGCTTCTAATACGCATAAACTTTAAGGCACAGCTCGAGCAGCACATCTTCCTATCAGTGAAAAGGAAGAAGCAAGTTATGATAACTTTGCTTTTTTTATGTTTGCGGACTTATGTATATTGTGCTGTTGATGTCTACGTGTTCTGCTAAGAAAACTTTTTTTGTTATACTGAGGATACATGTATACATTAACATTAACGCCACTCTATACCCTCGAGCTCGAAACTCGAAGGGTTTCCTGTCAGTTAAATGGGTATACGTGGAAAGAAGTGCATATCGTGCTCCCGGAGGGAGACTTGATTGACCTCACATCTGTCCTTCCGTTGCTTCCGTTAAGTTGTCCTGATCCCCATGCCATCCGTCCATTGGAAACTACGCACAGTGGCTTTTTTGGATGAGTGTAGTTGTACACATACTGACCTGAAGGGATATCGATTGGATTTACAGGGCCAAAAGGCATAATTGTATGTTGAAAAGATGAATAATGACTGGAAATAACACATTATAATACACTTGATATGAAATTGGCAAGAAAAAAGGTATCTTAACATTGAGAAGAATAATAGACGAATAACACAACAAATCTAGGTGATATACAAGGGAACAAAAACGAACTCATGGTTGTTAAAAACATGCGGAAACCTATGTACAAAAATATACAGTGTAAGAGCAAAAAAGAATAATAATAAAATAATAGGGCAAAAACACTAATAAAAGGAAAGAAGCATGAAAATTTGAGCTAATAATAACATGGTGATGAAAATGCACTGAAAAGAGAGCAAAATTGAGAAAAAGGACTACTCATAACTTGAATATGATATGCAATTTCAGCAGAGGAGGAGTCATTATATTACATTACACCACCTGCATCCTCGTGTTTAGAGCCATTTGGCTCCTTTTCGGTTTGGATGGATGGAGGTGAATTTTATTTTTTAAGAAGGTACAAAAACAAGTAACAGGTACAAGAACAAATGAAAATGAAAAAGAAACATACACTGGACAGAACAACATAGAAAACAATACAAAGTAGAAAAAATACGTAGAGGGAAAAAATCATAAGTGGCCGGAAGTGTGTGTCAGTCTGGGTGGATGAGTGCTCAATTATTATCCTCTACAATGAGATTGTTCTCATCACATATGAAACGCATTAGGAGACGAAATCGGGTTCTTGAGAAGTTGTTCGTGAGAATGTTTTTCAACCATTGTAATTTAAGTGACACTGTTGGAGTTTGGAAATGCCAGGAGAGGGTAAACGGACATTTTGTGGCATAGTGAATTGGATCTCCTTTTTCTCCGCACGAGCAGTTGTCATGCGTTTGAAGATTGAAGCGAAGAAGGTATGTGGGGAAAGGCCCGTGTCCTGTAACGAACATTATCTCTTCTCTATTCCATCCTACTGGCTTGTTTGAGACCCTAGGCACTATATCGTGTGTACTGCGGCCAGTTTCTCCTTTATCCCAGTTGTCTTGCCAGATGCTTAAAGCAGCTGATTTAATCTCGGCTTTCAGGTAGGAAAGTGGCTTAGGTAGAAGGAAAGGGTCGCCTTTTGTGATGGCTTCTTTGGCTAATTGGTCTGCGCATTCGTTGCCTGAATAACCGACGTGGGCTTTAAGCCATCTCAGGTGAATGTGTTTATGGGAGAGCAAAAGGGTTTGAACTATACTATGGTGGGATTTGGGATTAAGTATGGCCATCAAACTTGACAAACTGTCTGTCCAAATTTTGATTGGTCTATGAAGGGAAGAAGAAGCTTCAATTGTCATTCTAATTGCGAGGATTTCAGCTTGGAAAACCGAATTGCTGCGATCAAGTTTACCTTGCCATGAGGCAATTATTCCATAGTTTTCTAGAATGCAATATGCGCTTCCAGTACCTTCGTCCGTTTTAGATCCGTCAGTATATATAGCCTTGACTCCTGGGTCTATGTGATTTTCTGCGAATGAAATTTGATTGTGGAGAAGAAAATTGGGGGGGGGGGTGAATATGAATTCCACTGCTTTTGCTCTCGTAATCTGTTGGGCTGAATATGACGGTGAAAAAGTTGGATGAAGATCTTGCTCTAGCAACTCGGGCATAAATCGCTTCTTGTTAGATTTGTAGGTGGAGGGGTTGAAGACCGGTGACCACTTGGAGAGCAGCGGTTGGGGTTGTCCTGTATGCACCAGTAATATACAGAAGAAACAGACGTTGAATGGAGTCCAGCTTTTTCTGGAGTCGGGATGTCATATTGTGTCCCCAGGCAGCTGCTCCATGGCATAGTGTTCTTTCTATAACTGTTTTATATAATAGCCTTCTGATGTTTTTGCTGATGCCCCAAGTTTTTCCTGCGATTCTGCAGAGATGTTGGTATTGATCCATGGCTCTTTTGCCCTGCTCTATTACGTGTGGTATCCAGCTTAATTTATGATCTATTGTAACTCCTAGATATTTTAAACGGTTTTTACGGTTAATTGATTGGTTCCTCCATTTAATCGTTGGTCCTCTTACAAGCTTGTTGAAAAGGAATGGCTTGATTTTTCCATTGAGAAGTGCAGTTTATTTTTGTCTGCTCACTCCTTAAACTTGTCCAGTGCTAATTTGCTGAGCTCCCTGAGCCCTTCTCTGGTGTTGTCTGTGACGATGAACGCAAAATCATCGGCAAATGCTTGTAGATGAACTCCTTGAGGCCACTGTACCGATAGGATTTCGTCTGCCACGATGTTCCAAAATGCTGGCCCGCTACATGAACCTTTTGGACATCCCTGAGTCTGTTCCCAGAGGACCGGCCCTTCACTGGTTTGCATCGCCACTTTTCTGTTTCTTAATGTATCAAGAAGCGTTTCGCTAATGTTGGAGAAGAGAGAGAGGGAAGCAAATCTATCTCTGATGGAAGAGTATTGTAGACGTCAAATGCACCCGAGATGTCTAAAGATATCAACACAGCGTGTTTTTCCTGCCTTCGAGCTTGTTCTAGGAGAGATGTGACATGCAGGAGTGCGTCGTCAGCTGACTTCCCTTCTCTAAATCCGTACTGCAGTGGGTGTTGGAGTTTGTTTGTCTTTAACTGGAAGTTAAATCTTTGAAGAAGGAGTTTCTCTAGCAATTTGCTAAGTGTGGAGAGCAAAGATATTGGTCTGTACGATTCAATATTCTGTTCCTCTTTGCCCGTCTTGTGAAACAGGATAACAAGTCCAATTTTCAGAGGATCCGGGAAACATTTAAGTTCTAGACACTTATTGAAAAAGTCTAACAAAAGAGAGGGAAAGGGGTTAAAAATTACTTTTACAATGATATTTATTATCAATGCCATCGTATACAGGGGCTTTACCGATAGGAATTTTCTTGACGATGTCATCTATTTCTTGTTGAGAGAACTTTTCTTCTTCGAGGAGGGTTTAATGGGGTTGTATCTGTGCTGCTCTTGGTGCAATTTTTGGATACAGTTTTTGCAGAATTTTTAGCCCGAATTTTGTGGAAGTTCCTTTCTCGCTGTTTTCCATTATTTGAAAGATGTCCGAGGGTGGTTTGTTGGCTTTTAATGCTGACCGGTATGGAGTTCCGTAGGGAGTTTGCGTCTGGGTGCAAGGCAGTCTCCAAGATCCACGTTGGGCTCTTTTGACTGCTTTCTTGAACATAGCTCTTTTTTTTTGACAGAACAATTTTGTAGTGGATTCTATCTTCGCCTCTACTCTTTTGGAGACGTCTCGCTAGGGCTTTTAATTCTTGCTTCTTTATTTGGAGATCTCTATTCTACCTAGTTACGTTTGGAATCAGGGGGTTACGTTTAATTTTATATACTTGTTTGCATGTTATGTGGATTTCAAATTGAATGGTTCTGGTTGTTTCATTGAGCTCTTCTTCATTAGAACTATTGGAAATAAGGTTTTGAAGAGTCTGGACTTTCGACTCGAAGAGATTTACGAATTTACAGTGGCCTCCGTGAGCCGTTTTGAATCTTCCAAAAGAAAGGGAAGAAATATTGGAGTTGATGCATATTTTTACAAATTTGTGATCACTATAGGATTCTTCCTCAAGTACATCCCATTCACAGATTGCTGCTAAGGAGTGGCTGGAGACCATCGTTAAGTCGGGCCAGCCTTGTCTGTTGTTGTGTTCAAAAGTCGGAGGGGAATCACTGCTGTTGAGAAGGAAGATGTGTTTTTCTGCAATAAACTCCTGAAGTTGCTTTCCTCTTGAGTCTTCGTCTCTATAACCCCATCATTGACTGTGCGCATTGAAATCTCTACCAATCAAGTATTCTTCACTATTGATATTTGTTGTTAGATCGGTTAGTTCATCCAATATTTCTCTGAAGTTAGCATATGGAGAAGAATACGAAGAAATGATTGTGAAAGCTTTTGAGTTTTTCGTTATTTTAATAGCCATAGTATTTTCCTTTGTTGACAACACAACTGGGGTGGAGCATGTTGAAAGAGCTATAATACCGGCTTTCCCGCTTTTTGAAAGCCAACTTTTCCAGCAGTTGGGAATGCCAGCTATTTTCCCATCTTTGACGTGAGGCTCTTGAACGAGGAATAAATCCGGCTGATGCTGTTTTGCTGCTTTAAGAAGCATTGTTGTGGCTATCTTGGCTTTTCGAAGGTTGATCTGGATTACCAGGAGGTGTTTTTTTTACCTTTTCGTAGAGAGGCCAATGGAGTGAAGAATGAGGATTCAAAATGTCCGTTGAGACTGCTTTGATGCCAGGGGAGAAGTGTCTATTGATTTTGAAGAGTGTAAATAGTTTGAGACCTTATACATTGAAATTAGTTGGGTGAAAAGAGAATGTCATCATTTTCGGAGATAAAATTAATCATTTTTCCATCTTAATTCTTGACAATGGGTTATTGAGGACTCTTTTCCACCAGAGATGTTCTAGGTCGTTTGAGGACTTGGTAAGATGAAATGATCTTGTAAAGGGGGCAACTGGTTGCAAAGTGCAGAGGGCTTCGCAACTCACCACAACCACAGCAATCGGTCTTTCTGAGGCTAAATCTCTTAAGCTAAGCTGGGAATGGGCCATGTCCCGTTGCAAACATGATTTCTAGTCTTAACCATGGAGCTGGGAAGTCTTGACATTTGGAAGGAGAGGTAGGCGTTCCTTCCAAGGTCACCGTTGTCCCATTGATTCTGCCAAAGTTGGGTGGAGATGGCCTGAAGTCTCTTTTTGAGGAAGCTCCTGGGTGCTGGATATTGTGTTGGGATCCCTTTCAAGGTGGCTTTCTTTGCGAGAAGATCCGCTGCCTCATTGCCCGCATGTCCCACATGCGCTTTAATCCAGCCGAGTTTAAAATTTGAAGAATTGAGAAGAATGTTTTGAATATCCTGAGCAAGTGGACTGTTGTTTTTTAAAGAGGAGACGGAGTGGAGGCTAGATTCGCTATCGGTCCAGAGTTTAATGGGTTGGTTGGATTGACTAGTCCAGGTGCAGGCTTCCTTGATGCCAATTAGTTCAGCTTGAAATACTGAGTTGTGATGACTGGGTTACGGCATCCATTCAGCTGTAGAAATGCTATTTTCCCTGACACAAAATGCGCAGACTGTTCTATAATCTATTTTGGAGTCGTCTGTATAAATATTAATGGGTTCATTTATGTTGAAAATGTGATCGAAGGAGACGCGGTTTTCTATATCGAATGAGGCTGGGTGGAACTTGACAGTGGATACAGAAAAAAAATATTAGGAAAATGAAACCTTCAATAGTCATAAGCAGAAAAAATAGTTAAATACATTTATTTGTATAATTTTAACGATATGTTTCAATTTCACATATTTTTCTGTAATAATTTCGCTTGCAACATTGAAGAGTCTGATAGAAACATTCGCTGACAGTGGTTTCGTGACTCTAAAATACAGTTACATAGGGTAGCGATACATAGTTTAGAAGGTCGGAGAAAAAATACAGGGTTGTTATACACAGACCTGGCAAAATTTGAGTCAAGAAAAAGTGTCTGCAATGTAATGACTGATTTTTATATTGTTTGGTGCGTTAGTTTCAAATATGGCATCCATTTTTACCAGTCACGTAAGGATTTTTCACAAAATGGGTTTGAATATATGGAGAAAAAGCCTAATTTACATATTCTGGCGAAAACTAATTATTTTCAAAATATTTTTTAATGTTTATTTAAAAATTTAATATTTATCAAACTATTGGAAATGATTTGCTATATTATATTAATAAAAGCAATTACCATTGTTGATACTTCCTGGAATTCATACGTCCTTATGCTGTCTGTTTCTTTTCCCCTGAAAGCTGCTTTTGACACCTGTAGACATTATGCGTATCTTCTTTATGCAGCATCCAATGGTAGTCTGCCCTCATATTGACGTTCCACCTAACTTGGCTACCACCTAACTAATAACCTACTTTGATATTTTGTTGAAATCTTTCTCCCTGTTCTTCATTAATAGAACCAAGATTTTCAGGAAAGTAGTCCAAATGCGAATTTAAGAAAAGCATTTTCATACCAATCGAACAACCCAAGTCTTTGAATTTCGTTAACATGTTTTCCACGATACATTTAAAGTTGGGGTCCTTAAAGATCCCGAGGAATTTTTTTTACGACTTTCTTAAAAGCTTGGAGAGCTTTTAAGAAAGCTCTCCACAAGCCTCTTTTTTACTCATTTCCATTTTACTTTCAAACACATCGTCTTTACAAAGTTTCCGAATATCTGGATCTACGAAAATACATTCCTTCATTTTTGCTTCCAACAGTCATGGAAACTTGTTGCCAAGGTATTGTAAGCACTCTCCTTACTTTGATAGAGCCTTAGCAAATTTTTTCATCAAGCAAACCTTGATGTGAATTGGAGGCAAGAGGACTCGACTGGAATCAACCAAACTAATCTCTACTACATTTTTGTTTCCACGTTTTAATGCTTTCCTATGTGGTCACTCCTTTTTGATCCAGTGATTTTAGGTAGATTCCTTATAGGAAGTCTACCTATTGCAATGGTTCTCATGACACGACTTTCAGAAAATTTCTGCAGATCTTCACCAATCATGACCCCTAGGACCCCAAACCACCCTTCGTTAAAAAGTTTATATATATATATAAAATATAAATCCAAATATAGCTTGTATATAATCATACAGAAATAAAGTAAACAAAACATATCAAGAATCAAATCTTAAACTAAAAAGTCATTATTTGAACAATACATCAATTTTAAATAAATTCTAAAAAATTGAAAATACTAAAGATACCATGAACAAAAAATCAAGTTTAAGCATTTATATGTCAACAAGTAAAAAAAACTCTGTTGTTGTTAAAAGTATTGAAATAGACAATCCAAGAAAATGGAGTCTTCAACAATTAATATAGCAGCTTGGCTGTGGACAAGCTTTAGCCAGGTTAAATTAATTTTGCTGTACAAACTATCCCTGTTACTATTGTTGTTGAAAAAACAAACAGTGTAATTTACCCTAAAATGAAAGAATTTAGAAAGAAAAGTCTTATACTAACCCCATGTTATCCATGTTATCTTGTAAACACGATAACTGGAGTAATTTTGATCTAATTTTAACCATCATTGGATACGTTGTAAGGGCAGTGAAAATCTCGGTCGAGTTCGTAGATGGGCTATCCAGCTCAAAGGGGGTGGAAATGGTGGGGGGTCTAAATTTTCATTTTCCCATAATTCCTTTACAATTGAAAATCGAAAGAAAATTCTAATTAGGCGAATAATTGCCTTATCATAATGAACAATTTGTGCATTTAAACTTTTTCGATAGCTACAATTGCTTAGAAGGTATGAGCTGAAATGTGATTTTCTCACCCTTCCCTTCCTCTCCCCCTAACTTAAAGTACGTTTTAAACCTATGCATGTTACCCCTTGTCGGAAAGCTCTTGTCATTTGCAGTCTCTTCCACCCGCTTTCATTCTTGTAGTTCTAATCCTTTTGAGAATAGAGGGCGAAATGTTCTTTTCCTTATTATTAGTAGAGACGTATATATATATATATATATAACGCTTTTGCCCATGTTATCTTGCGAACACGATAACTAGAGTAATTTTCATTAGATTTTAATCGGCGAGCGATATGTTGTAAGTTCGGTGAAAATATCGACCGAGTTTGTAGATGGGCTAACCAGCTAAAAGGGGGTGGAAATGGTGGGGGACTGAAAATTTCATTTTCCCGTAATTCCTTTACGACTGAAGATCGAATGAAAACTCAAAATAGACGAATTATTGCCTCTTTATAATAAACCACTTTTTTATTGAAACTTTTTTGATAGCTACAGTTTTTTAGAAGTTATGAGCTAAAATGCCTAGATAGGAAAAAAAATTCAATTCTACGATTAAAGAAAAGAAAAAAAAATTCAATTAGGCGAATCAGAACGAACAACTTTTATATTAAAAGTTTTTGTTAGCTATAATTGCTTAGAAGTTATGAGCTGAAAAGCGTTGTTCAATTCCCCCCAATTTATCTTTCCCCATAGCTCCGTTACTATTGAAGATAGAAAGAAAATTTTAATTACGGGAATTATCACCTTATCATAACAAACTATGTACTTTTATATTGAAAGTTTTTTGACACCAAGAATTAGTTAGAAGTTATGAGTTCCCATCAGCCTCATTCACTTCCACTTTTTATACGATAAACAAGTTGATATACCTGGCTTTGCCCCGGATTAAAATGTTTTCATGTTTAATATTTTTAATGTAAAAATTACTATTGTATAAATATTATAATACACAAATTCCTTTTCTGATCTGAAACGTTTTTAATTAAAATGAGAATATCAATTGAAACAGACGATGTTTAAAAACAGCCGTTTTATCCATACATTATTATTTGTTATATAGGTACTTCACATTTTGTTAACAATTACTAAAGTAAAAGAAAGTTTTAATGAATATTTTGAAACAAATAAATTAACTAGTTAATTATTCATTAATTTAAAGCATGAAAATAAATCAATAGTTGGTCCCTATATAAATTGTTAATAGTCTACAGTTAAAATTTTCTTTTAGCATTCTTCTTTCTGGAAACAGTTCCTTGTATTATTGTTGTTCTTCAACAAGAATATTGTAACGAATTCAGTTTAAAATTAATTTTGAAAAATATTAAAATGAGAGAAACAAATTTATGGAAATGACAGATACCGCGGAAAAAAGCCTTGCTTAATTTTTAATTAAATGAAATTTTAAGCAACTTTTAGGCTTTGAAAAATATTTCAATTTGGTGAGAATAAAGGCTAAATTCTCGTAACATTATTTCAGGTGCACAGAATGACCTAATGGCATTGTAGCATACTTGCTGCCATTATGCAAAAGCACTGCTTTGAGGCTTCTTTTTGACGAGTCAATAAAGAGCCTTCACTCGTTCACGTCATACTGTATATTATACATCTCCTTCAATCCAGGGACATTGCTACAGTAAACCAAGCCACTATCTTGAGAAAAGTATTGAATGAAAACTCTTTCTCTCTTACTGAACCATGAAAAAGAGATACCAGGAGCCAATAAATTCTTTTCCTTTATCCTTAAAGTTCTGCTGAATCTGTAAAAAGGCTCAAATCTCTAACTAAATCATCCGATACCAGCTGGGGAAAAGGTTGGGGCTTGCTGCTATCTGAAACACCGTGAAAGTACTCTTCATAAACCTGACATTCGTTTTCAGAGTCTTCAGTAATGTCTTCTAGTTTCTCAGTAGGTTTAGGTATAGGTATTTCTGAGTTACGAGGAACAGGGCACATTACCGACTGGAGGTTCGGATAAAAAAATTACCTTATTAATTAAATTGCACCCCTGCTCATTAAATGAACAGAAGTAGTAGTCATCATTATAATTTTTAGTTTCTCTCCAGATCATAAAGACTCCAAAAATGGACAGTTTTTTTTCGTACCTTTTGAACCCTTTCGCAATTCTTCTATACAAAGGATTCATCAAGTGACTCATTTCCGACCAGATGTTTCTGGAATTCTTCTCATGATAACTACTGGTGAATCATGTCGATTTTTAACGTTGGCCATTTTTAAGAGCCACTTTGAAGTAAAATCTGCCAAAAAAAATTTTTTTAAGAAATATTATTACTTCAAAATTGTTTTTTTTTTTATCTCCGGTTTCTCCAGTTTTCGCAAGTAATGCCGACTTATAATCTAAATGTTCATCCCTTTCCTGAGTAGATTATAACACATGGATTGGTGTCTTCGAAAATCAAAATTTTCAATTTGTGAAAAAATGGTACGTGATGGAATTCTTTGACTATTTGTTTTGAAATCAGCATCCAAAAATCTATCAGAATCAGCTATCAGTTTCTAAGCACTTTTTTGGTTGCAGGCCTGTTAATTAAACTTCGCCTATTCAGAAGGGCCCTAGAGTTAGTTCTATAGCTTCAAAAATACAAATTGTCACTAGTGATAAGATCTGTGAAAAACCGAAGGAAAAATTGTCAATCTTCGTCAGAACGTACCACTGCGCCAATATCTGATGTGATTTTTGAAAATATTTTGTGAGAGATGTCAAGAAAAATTCATTAAAATGCCGTTAAAATTAGAATTCGCTAATTCAGATAGCTCTAGAGTTGGAACCGTGGCTCCAAACTGTAACTGGAGAAATTAAATTTTAACGTAGGACTACGTTCTTCCCATTGGGGTCTCAGGAAGGAATCTGATTCACACGCCAAAATGCCACAAAAAAGGTTGTATGGGAGATCCTCTATATCTCGGTAACTACATATGTTAAAAACATAACTAATGCCTTATTTTTGAGATAAAGGGTAACGACAGAAGTTTTAAAAAAATTGAAAATCGGAAAAGAGTCACGCTAGTAAAGTAGTCCTACGCCTTTAACATCAGTGGCTCTTTGAAAAAGACAGCCTCCCGTCATTTTTCTTATTTCTTTTTCTGGTTTTCACAGAGCGCATCACTTGTTCTACAATCTAGTGAAATTTTGCTTTGTTTGGAGTCATAGAACCGGCTCTAGAACCTTCTGAATAGGTGAACTTTAATTATGATGATTAATTATAACAGCGCCAATTATAATTTATTTATCGTAAACAACAAGAGGTATGTTTAAAAACAGAACTGCATATTCTGTTCTTAAACATACCTCTTTAAAAACCATTTGAGTTCGATTGCTCATTACCTTATACTTAATTTTACAGAAGGAAATGGAGACAGTAGAGTTGGCTCACGATGTTTACGAATGCCGAGACACGCATTCTGACCTTCTTCCTATAGTTGTGTTACATGGCATGTTTTGGAATAAATACATGTACAGAGAGCTTGGTAGCAAATTGTGCCAGAAAACTAAGCGAAAGGTACAGATATTTTTATTTCTCTTAAAACACTGTCAGTCTGTAGGTAAAAATTATATATTTCAAGTTTATTGATGGAAATTGGCGATGTCTACAGAAATGTAATTTCTGAGAAGCTTAATCTTAGTACCTATCAGTTTCCTCTTTATCTTTGAAATGAACCTGACATTTTTATATTATTTCTGTTTTAAACGTTAATAATCGAACTCTATTTTAAATCTTATGCCATCATATTGCACATTTTGCTACACTCGTCATTTTTTATAAACATTTATTCCATGTAATATACAGGGAGTCCCTTCTAATCGTAACTTAATAGCTGGTTTCTAAATCTTTAGAAATAGGTACATACTTCCAATTGGAAAATTGCTTTAAATGATATAAAGAATTATTAATATATATATATTTACGTAGAATTGTCCGTGACGTTCACGTGATTTGGCTACGTGCCAGAGATTCAGAACAAACACTCTGTCTAGGAATTAGGGATTTTTTTTAATTCTGCGATGATTTAATACAGGGATGGGCAAACTTTTTCGGTCGCGGGCAAAAAATCAAAAAAAAAAAAGTTTGGCGGGCCAAGAAAATTTTTTCTAAAATTTTAAAAACAATATACAAGTATTACAATTTAAGTATGTTAATGAGATGAATGAAATTGCGATTTTATTTTTAAAAGTTCTTTATATTGAGGTTCGAAGTGAGATGTACTGATTCTAAGGAACGAGGCTAAATGCTTATCTGTTAGTCTACTTGTGAAATAATTCTTTTTAAGGTTCATAGTTGAAAACACTTGTTTATATATATAAGATGAAGCAAACATAGCACTGATTTTCTGGACGTGAGATATTAAATTTGGGAAACTTACTTTCGATAGTGATTTGTAAAACTCTAACTTTGGCATATTTAGAAACGACTGCTTGAGATGATTGTTAGATTGCAACTCAATTAATTCAAGCTGCAAACCTGACCTCACTGCTTCACAATTTACGTTGAAAGCCATGGTAAAAATATCCAATTCTGTTTAAATGGGACTGAAATCTTGAAATCTTCGTTCGAACTCAAAATGCGGTTTTTTCAAGCCATCTTCATAATTCTTAAGCTTCTCTTCATTTGCTGAGGGTATTGAATTTAACCTCGAGAAATGAGACAAGCCGTTCTTAGCTAGCTGCAAAGCAAACAGATGAAGTTTTAGTTTAAAAGCTTTGAGATGGGCCCAGATATTGTCGATTAATTGATTTTTCCCTTGCATCTTGACATTCAAGTTGTTCATATGACAAAGAAGATCCGTGAAAAATGCAAAGTCCGAAAGCCATTCTGTATCTTCTAACATTTCGCACTCTGCAGAGCACTGTTTCTCATGGAAGAACGACACAATGCCGTCTTTCAGCTGACAAACTCGTTCGAAAACACATCCTGCACTAAGCCATGCACATTACTTTCGTGTAATACAGTACATCAGAGTATTCAGATTGTATGGACTGAAGAAAATCTCGAAATTGCCTGTGAGTAAGCCCACGAGATCGAATAGTATTTACAAGCTTCACGACTGCATCAAGCACGGGCTTCATATTCAGTGCAGATTTACACATAGCATCTTGATGTATAACACAATGTAGAAAAACAACATTGTTCCCGGGATAGTTTTGATTAAAGAGTCCAAGAAATCCAGATTTGTTCCTGTCATATTTGGTGCTCCATCTGTCGTAATATTACATATATTTGTTATAGGCACTTTCAAAGTTAAAAGCCCTTCCTGAAATTCACGAAAAATATCACATCCCTTTGTAGTTCCCTTTAAAGAACGTATGCACGCCAGTTCCTCGGTAATTTCAAAGTTCTCATCAACACCTCTTATAAATAATACTAATTGAGCAGTATCATTTATATCAATGCTTTCATCCATAGCTATGGAGCAAAATTTAAACTGGCCAATCTTTGACTCTAATTGTGATGTCAAATTTTTATCGATGGCTTCGATTCAAGAAGTCACCGTTTTTCGAGATAAGCTTATAGTCTGAAAATTATTTTTCTTGTCTGGGCATAAAACATCACAAACTTGGAGCATGAATTGTTTAACGAACTCCCCATCACTGAGAGCTTTATTATTTGTAGCAATATTGTATGCTACAATGTAACTTGCATGTGTAGCTGCTTCTTGGATAGTGTTTA
Organism: Araneus ventricosus; assembly: GCA_013235015.1. Taxonomy (NCBI): domain Eukaryota; kingdom Metazoa; phylum Arthropoda; class Arachnida; order Araneae; family Araneidae; genus Araneus; species Araneus ventricosus. The sequence continues at coordinate 134,091 of BGPR01002058.1, forward strand.
CCTTCTTGAAAAAATTTTGTCGGCCTGATAATTTTTTACAAAGACTTTCTATATTTTGTTTTTTTTCATATTCGGACATTGCTTCGTAATTGGAATTCTTATGCTTAGATGTGAAATGACGGGAAATGTTATATTCTTTGAAGACTGCTACAGCTTCATTGCAGATGAGACACACTGGTTTATCTTTAACAACTGTAAAAAAAAAATATTTCCAGGTCGATTCATCATTAAAAGCACGGCACTCTGAATCAACTTTATGTTTTTTAGTAGCCATTTTGGGGTTGAAATATTTTACGAATAACTATACTTTTCATACTTTCACCACTATTCACAATGATGCTATATGTCCGCAATCTTTCCATACGCAATCAATAATATTAAAACTCGCGCCAAAAGAAAAAGCCGCTGGCTGGAGCTGAAAATGCGCAGTCTGCCACATGTGAGGTCTAATTCACCTATATTGGATTCCCATATGTCTGTTCCCCGAGAAAGAGATAACGCTTGTTGGCGCCAGTCTACAGCTATAACTAACAAAGAACTTCCGCTTTTAACACTTTGCCGATTGAAAGCTGTCTGTTTATTGATAGTTTCTATAGAATATGCACTGCAAGTAATGTACAGAAACACATCGTTGCGATGTGGTTGAATGCGAAAAACAGAATGATTTTCAACAGAAATGAAACCGGAAATACCATCAATAAATCAAATAAAAAAGAACATTACAACCAGAGGGCGCGAGCGAAAGGCAAACGCACTGGATCCAACACTCTCTGTGCTTACTATTTCCGTCGATTTATGTTTTGTAGAACAAAAATAGAGAAAGTAAAAAGATCATCAGTCCTTTGAAAAAAAGGAAGAAAAAAAATAATATTTAAACTAAGTAGAAAAGAAGATGGATATATATTATATAAGTCATATTTTCTTTTAATTTCCGTCGGACCGGCAAATTAAAATTCTATCCGCGGGCCGTAGTTTGCCCATGCCTGATTTAATATAAGAGTTGTGTTTGCTGTTTTTTTCTTTGAATGCTGGGGAAACACTAAATTGTTGTTCTGTAAACACTTTTGCTTTATGTTTATTCATATAGGGAACTCCGTAATATCAAATATAAGTTATACTCTAATTTATTTTTACGAGATCTTTCTGTTGAATTATGAAGCATCGGTCGTGCGAAATTCCATAAGAAAAATTGTGTTACCAGCTGGAAAAGTTACCAGTTTTTGTGAAAGGGGTTCCTTCTTTTTATAAGCTTTTATTCAACTTGACTGTCGTGTCCTCAAATCTTGAGATCGATTTCTTACCCACTTCCAATCGAGCTACAGCTTTGAAATCTAGCACAGAGGTGGGTTTCCGGTGAAAATACAATATTATGCAAAAAAATTTGCGATCTATACCTATTTTAAACCTAACAAAGTGATATTAAATTTTTAGCCCTATATTTGGGCGATGAAGTTTGGAAAGTGGTAACCTCACGTTACGTACGGTTGTAACAACACCACGAAGCTAACAGAGAATACGTTATATTTCCGGCACTGCACCGATGAATGACGTAATAGCTCGTGTTTCTACGCGTCTTGGGTTTCCTTTCTATTAGAATTCGCAACAATAATATATATATATTTTTTTACTTCGTGTGTGCCAAACATTTCGCACTCAAAGCAAAAGGAGGAAGTTGTGTAGATCGATTCTCGTTTTTTTCTATTACATTGTTGATAATATATTACGGATTTATATTTCAGAAAGTAAATGTCATTAAATTATTTTAAAAATGTAATTGTACATATGTATATAATCCTTTTAATATGTGTTTTATATTGGAGAATTCAATAATTGAATTTGGTTTACTATGCCAAACATATCGTGTGTATTCGTGTCAGCCGTCACTAAAAAGTAGAAAATAAAATCAATAATAATGAAAAAAGAATTTAGGTATAAGCGTTTTTTCAAAATGCACTTTCAATGTGAAAATACGTTTACACATTATAATTTCGTCTAAATTAACTCAAAAGTAAAAAATAATTTCTCTAATTACAATAAAATGCATGGTTCGAATAAAAGTGTGGGCGCCTTTACCTTCTTGGAATATTCCATTTGTTTAAGGAAATTTACCTAAAATATAAGGTGCTATATAAGACGCCCACGCTTTTATTCGAACCATGCATTTTATTGTAATCAGAAAAATTATTTTTTACTTTTGAATTCATTTTGACGAAATTATAATGTGCAAACGTATTTTCTCATTTAAAGTGCATTTTGAATAAAAGCTTAAACCTTAATTTTTTTTTATTTATTCGCACTCAATTTTGAAATTGAATATTTATATATTTTATTTTTCCTTAGCTGCGTGCGTTCTTATACTGAAAGGCGTCATCTACTTAAAAATTTTTGTTAATAAATCTGTGACAATCAGATCTGAGATATTGTTGGCAAGCTGAAAGCCCGTCTTAGAGGGGCACATATTTTCTAGTAGTCAATGTTGTTTGAGTCAATAAATGTGTGGCTGAAAAATTACGAAGTCTAAAATTGTATATAGTTCCCCGGTGTTATTAGTCATGCTTAGTAAAATATTTTTGACCCTCTAACATATTAAACAAAAAATGTTTCATTCTTCTACAATTAAAACTGGCCGAGCTATGGGGTTTGGAATTTTATAATTTTAAACCAATCAGCAGCCGCGTTGAGCAGGCTCTGTGCATTGACTGGGCTATCTTCTTTAAGACAGCCATCGAATAGGTCTAAAAACGTTTAAAACAGCGATATTCAAAGCTTTATAACTCGGTCAGTTTTTGTCGCAAAACAGTGGCACTTTTTTTGTTTAAAATGTTAGTGTGTCAAGAATATTTCACTAAATTCGACTAATAGGATCGGCGTACTGTATAAAAATCCAGACTTCGTAATTTAACAGGAAATTTACTGCCTGACGCAAAATAAGATTGAATTCTTTGTGTTATTTAAAGCATTTTTCCAATTGGAAGTATATGCCTATCTCTAACGGTTTAGAAATCAGCAGCAAGTGGGCACGAGTGAAGTAGACATCTTACATGTTTGATACATTCTTTGTTAAAATTAAATTTCACTATCTACATACGATATTTTGTACCCAACAGCATTGGATCATATTGTTTGCTATCTAATATGATACCTGCGCTAAACAAAATCAGATTACTGCAAGCAACTTTTCTTGTACAACTTTTAGATAGTCATTTTGGAGTCTTGCATCTAATTTCCTGATTCAAGAATATAAAGTTAATACTGTAAGTCCGACCATTCCCTTGAAGTATAACCATGCCATTTGCCCTAAGCCTGGTTTTTCCCCACCCATTTTAATCGAAAATACAGGCACGCCATTCACTTGTATTTAAAAGGACGCTGACTCTGAACGAAGGTAGGGGGAGCGATCTTCTTTCCCTCTCCTCCGCTGCTTGTTAATCACTCTTCGATTTTCTTATGTTACAGATTTTAATTTATGTTACCCTCGAAGTGAGGCTTCAATCTACGCAAGTCATTGTTCTTTTCGATAGCCTCTTTCAGGGTTCCTCTGATTTTTCGTTCCGGTTTCAGTCCAGACGGAATTCCAACCATGGCCATAGATTTTTATCGCTTTTTCCTTCTCGCGTTCCAAAATATACAGTTTGTTTGTAAAGTGAGTGGCCTGCTTAACAGATGCAATTATACGCCAGATGGCGCTGCCTCCTTCCCTCTACTCAGATGACTCTCTCACTTAGACGCGTGAAGATGTCCGGTATTGTTGCACCGGCAAAATGTTTTCTTTAACAAAATGTAAATAACTGTAGATATTCATTTATCTTTCATTAAAGTAATTCATTACCGTTCATGAGCTCTCCGTTATTTCATTCTGAAATACTTTCTTTTGATTACTGTGAAGACCAACTCAGGTAAACATTGCCAAAGGAATGTGAGCCAGAGATGTATACCAGAAGTGTAGTGGAGCAGGAACGCCGTTTCGGCACTGCTTTTTTCAAGAGAAATAAATAAGAAAAAAAAAATGTGAAAACGTCCTTATATCAGCGCAATTTTTGTCACCCATGTTAGAGCGTACCGGCACTGCTTGTTTTTCGACTACTCAACTGTACAATAACAATTAAAATTATCTTCATTACTTTTCTTGCAATGGGGGAATTTTCTTCTTCAACACAGTCTTCATTTATACTAAAATCAGTGATATTGAATGTTTTAAAAGCTTTCGTTTGTGAACAACTTCCTACAAATATATCCGTGTTCGGTTTCAGAGGTGTAGTGCATGAAGAGCTGGCGAATGTCAGGGTTTTTATATCGCATTCATGTTTTCAAACAGTCGTCACTTTTGCAAGTATCTTTCGCAAAAAACTTTGAAACTTTCGGTAAATACCTGAAAATATTTGCATTTGTAAAGGTGGCAAAATTCCAAGATAAGGTGTGAGCATATTTAACACTATTACTATCAGTAAAAGTCTAGACTATTTTCTAATTTCACTGGGGTATTTTTTTATGTTAGATCTATCTAGCGTACTTTCTTCTGAGGAACTTTTAAAATTTGTTGATTAACATTTTTTAAAGAGGCTTGATGAACTGATAGGAAGGGTGATTCAGAATAATTGTTCCATAATTATCAAGGAGGTCAGGAATATAAAACCAGATAATAGTAACATAGAAACATGGGGATGTGAACGCAATGCACGATCGCTGGAGGGACAGTGAACAGTGGAACCACAGCAACATATTATAACTCAGGCTGATTTTTCAGCCTGTATTTTTTCTTTTTACCACGGAGGAACTATATTTTCTAGGGATGGTGTGGTCAATGTGTGCCTGTGGACGTTTGATTAGTTTAGATTTAGTTTGCTTGTAGTAACGTCCCATTTTCAAGCAACACCAGGGCTATTTTGGAACGGACCTTGTAATTTCGAACTGCTGTCAGATGACGAGGACGATACTTGAATTGGCACTCCTCTATCCGAGCTTCCGCACCACGCCACAGGAGGAGGGTTTACCCCCTACGTCTGATTTAGCTTGCAATAGGCTCGCATGCACTGTTGATCTTCGGTGGTATCGGGTTTCGAGCCTGGAACCCTTTGGCCTCGAGCCCGGGACCTTACCACTAGGCCACCGCGCTCCCCTGTGGACGTTTGAAAACCCACGAGCAACAAGGTAGCAAGATGCCCAACAATACTTCAGCGTCAAAGTTTGGCCTGGCATTGTGGGAGATAGTTTACTCGGTCCATACTTGCTACCAGCATGGCTCTATGGGATATTCGATTGGATATTTTTGGAAGCTGTTTCTGAGATATGTTCCGGCAAGTACTCACCTATATATAGTGTTCCGCGACGTCTGGTGTCATATTCTTTTTCATTGTCACAGCGACCCCTAAAATGGATGCATGTTGTTTTTACGACCACACTATAGACATATTATATTGTTACAGTCATGGAAAGTCGCTTCCCAGCAATACAGGTCTTATGGT